>CAJVPU010001878.1:0-11749 GCA_910591775.1 Dentiscutata heterogama | reverse complement strand
AGTTCTAAAAAAAACAAAAAAAGCATAAAACGATTTTTTTCTTCTACTGAATCGATGAATAAAAAAAAAAAAAAATCACAAGAAAAAAGTAAAGATCAAGAAGAATTATCTTCTAGTTCAGATACAGAACAAGTATCAGATACAGAACAAGTATCAAATACAAAACAAATATCAGATACAGAACAAGTATCAGATACAGAACAAGTATCTACCAAAAGATCTCATATTCGTAAAAACCCAAATCAAAATTGGTTTAAGATATATCCATGGTTAAAAAAAGAAGTAGTTGAAAATAAAGTTGTATTATTTTGCACAATATGTAGAGAAAGAAATGGAAAGACAGTATTCGCAGTAGGTACAACAAAATATCGGTTAGAAAGTATTAAAAATCACATAAAAACAATTGAGCACAAAGAATCTGAAGATCTTTCCAAACCGCAACAAACAAAAATTATTACTAATTTTGCAAAGCAATTGGATATCGATAAATTAAATATTATATCGCTTATGAGAAATGTTTATTTTTGTGCTAAAAATCATCAATCTATCAATTTGTTTCCTAATTTATGTGAATTAGTTACAACTCAAATTCATAATCATAAAGAATATATTACTTCAGATAGAGTATGTGTTTTTAAAACACCACAATATGAAAAAAATAAAACAAAAGCATCATATGGTAGTTATACGAATAACAATTCAGGAAACAGATTTTTAGCTAGTATTTGTGATATTATTGAAGAAGGTTTATTTGAAGAATTAAATGCTTCTAAATTCTGGAGTTTGATGATTGATGAATCTAATACTATTTCAGATGACAAATATTTAGCAATTGTAGCTAAATATTTATTAAATAATATTCCATATATATGTTATTTTGGAATGCTTAATTTAGAAGAAACTAATGCCCTTTATATTTTTACTTAATTAAAATCATTTTTTGAATCAAAAAATTTAAATTTTAATTCTTTAATTCATTTTGGTTCGGATGGCGCATCTACTATGTTAGGTAATTTATTAGAGATATGCCTTGTGCAAGATTCTGATACGTATCATTCTTGTACAAATTAATTATATGATTTCTTTGTATAAGATCATCATGTATTTTATACTGCAAAATATTTACTATCTTTGTTGTGCAAAAGACATCTCTATATTTTATATATATTTTTTAAAAAATATTAAAGTTTAAAATTTAATTAATCGATTATTATTAATTTTATAGGACATCAAAGTGGAGTATTAGCTAGATTAAAAAATTTGAATCCATTTATATCATCAAACTATTGTATAACACATCGTTTACATTTAGCTGGCAAAGATGCATCCTTAAAAGTTGAATATTTTAAAGAGTATGAAAAAATTTTACACAAAATTTATTCATATTTTAGTCGATCTTATAAATGGCAAAAAATGCTACATCTTATGCAGGTATATATTTATTGGTAATAATATTATGTATAGTAAACTTTATTTGTAATAAACTTTAAACTTTGAATAAAAATAGTTAAATAGGATATAAATGACAAACCAAATCTAGAATTACAAAATCATATTGAAACTAGATGGCTCTCGTTATCGAATGTTGTAGGAAATCTTTATCAAATTATTGATTCAATTTTATCAACATTAAATGAGGATTCATTAGAAGGAGAAAAGGAAGCTAAAAATTTAATTTTATTATTAGATGAGGATTTTGTTATCGTTACTATATTCTTGGCGGATTTGACAACAATATTAAAAAGATTAATCAATGTTTTTCAGTCTGATTATGTTGCACTTTCGCACCTTAAACCTCATTTAAAAACAGCAATTAGCTCTATTTCTGAAAGTTTTATTGGAAGTACTGATATACAACCTACATATGGTATTATTTTACGTAATTATATAGACTGTAACAGTATTAATCAAAAGACACTTCCTGTTTTTATTGAAGATTATACAAAGGCAATCATTGAAGCATTACAAGACCGATTTTCACATTCTGATTTATATAATGCTTTAAGTATATTCGATGTTAAATTGTTTCCTAAAACAGAAAAACAAATAGCAACTTACAGGCAAAAAGAAATTGAATTTTTAGGCAACTATTATGGAGATAGCAGAGTAGCTAATTATAATATTTTTACAGGAATTATTGACAAAGAAAAATTATTAGAAGAATAGAACTCAGCAAAATTTTATTTAGAATCTTATTCCGAAAGAGATTATAATTTTACAGAAATATGGAAACATATTTTTGACGTAGATAATAATTTTATTAATAACTATCCTAATATTTCTTTACTAGTAGAAATTGCACTTATTGTTCCACTATCAAATGCGACAGAGTAAAGAATTTTTTCACACCAAAATTTAATTAAAACAAAGCTTCGAAATAAGCTTTGTACAGAAAGTTTAAATAAGCATTTAATGATTTTAATCAATGGTCCTGATATTGAAGATTTTGATTTTGAGAAAGCATATGATCATTGGATCAATTTAAAAGCAAGACGGATAGGAAATTTTGTAGATACTTAAAATTTTATTTTTTTTTATAAATTTTATTTTTGGAGAATAAGCTATATAAATTTTTATTCATAATTAATATTTTTATAATAAATATATTTTTTTTGCATACATACTATAATTTTGTTTTTTGTTTTGTGGAAATATATCTGGGCGCTCATTGAGCAACCTACGTAGTTTTCTAGTACTGTGTAAAAAATTTTTAATTTTTTTTTTAACTATCATCCTGATAGGTTATAGAATCCTATACGAATGACCATCGTCTTGACAAGCCATGTCTATAAACCAAACTTATTAGCCTCTAACCCATATGGCTATTATTCTAACAGATTGATGTAACCAGAATGAATGTCGGGTTCACAGAAGCAAAGTTATTTCTTCTGCATACATAATCGATTACTAATATATCTATACACTAAATTAATTACTTCATACTTACTCAACTAATTACTTAGACTTTCTCATTACCTCATTTCATATCACTGATTTGATCAATCAATCGATCATCAGACCGAACGAAGGACCATAAATTATGGTCCATAATTGGGCATGTTTCTTCATTAGATTCTTCATTAAATTCGACGGATGCTTCTTCAATGGGTGCAGGTGCTGTTTCGTTAAATTGCTTGTTTTTTTTTTACATTTTTTAAGGTGTGCATTCTTTAAGTGAAATCGGCGTTTATATGATTCCATGTTTAATAACCAAGAATTTTAAGGCGAAAGTTTGAGAAGATCAATATAAATTCTAAATAACAAAACTATAGAGTGAATTTTACATTTTTTCTAAAAAAAAAAAACCTTACCAGTTACTTTAAAGTTGACACGGCCAACCAAACGAAACAACCTGATTAAAATAGGTGAAAAAACATATATTCTTATAAGTAATGTTCAAAATGGCTCTATAACTTTATAGCCATAGTGCGCAAGAATCAACTTACATTAAATCATCATTGACAGAAAGAAAAAAAATGCAACTTGTGCATCTAAAAAAGCAAGACCCAATTTTAATCCATTACTGTAAAATCGTATTAAATGACTACATATAGTTTTGATCTACATAGTATAATCGCCAACCCAATATCACATGCTTGGTCTTGTGATGATTTGAGACAAAAAACGAGCAGTTTTATATGTACAGCTTATAAAAATTTTTTTGCGCATATTTTCTAAATTTGTTTAGGCGGAAAGTGCGTGTATGATTTTAAAGTTTGCATATATATTATTTATTTATAATATGCGCTTGCGCGAATAAAAATTTTTTGAATTTATAACACTGTTCACATATCAATATAATCAGCATTGATCTTAGAAGAAACATAATCTTCATCGAATATAGTTTCTAATATGGCTTGAGTCCAAACTGCAGTATAGTTCCAAAATCTAGAAAACATAGTACTCAAAGATAAGTCCTTCTGAAAATTAAAAGACTCTTTGCACATGCAAGTACATTAAATACTAAACACATAAAACCCAAAAAAAGCAATATATCACACAAGAAATCAAAAAAAGAATGGTTAATCAGAAATAAAGGTGAAGCAAGACCAGGTTTTTTTGGCAAAATAGAAAAGCAACTTCTAAGTAAAAAAGTTTAAGTAACTGAATAAGATGAGAAAAACAAAGAAAATAATTATAATAATAAGCTAAACTCAAAAATAGTCTTCATCACCAACACCATAAAAGTCAAAGTAAGTGAAATCGAAGATATAAATACCTGAATTAAGAAAAAAAGTAAAGGAGGCTGGGCAGCATCAATCAAGCTAGAATATCTAGAGACTTGGTAGCCCCAAAAGAGAAAACTCTAATTCAAGAAGAAACAGAACTTTAGCAGCTAAGTTATACTAAAAACTGGGAAGAGTATCTAATCAAGAATACAATAATAAATAGTAGCAAACAACAGGAACTAGTAAGTGCAGTTAGAAAAAATTAAAAACTTAGAGAATTAATATTTTATACTGATGGCTCACTTGGAGGAGAGGGGATCATAGAGCTAGATATAGAGTAATTCAAATAAATAATAAGGGTAATATAATTAGAGAGCTAAAGGGCAGAATCCAGGGGTAGTTTTTCTCAACTAGGTCAGAACCAGCAGCTATGCTTAAAGCAATCTTAGTCTCTCTAAACAACAGTAAAATAAGCATTTATACAAATAGCCAAGTAGCCATTCAAGCAATAGAGAGACTTCAGAAAACCAAAAACACAAGATCTTAGTGTAAAACTAAAAATGTATAATTCTTAGAGCAATAACTAAAAACCTCATAACTAAAAACATTGAGATACACCTTATCAAAATAAAAGCACATGCTGGGAATGTTTTGAATGACCTCGCAGACAGAGCAGCAAAGAAAGGTGCACAGGAACCAAAAGCAATAATCTTCAATACAAATAAGACCCAGGGTATTACTTTCAGTTCAATATAAAAAAACCAAGTAGTAGAAACTTCAATTTGTGGCTTTTTTAAAAAGATAACCCATATATTCCACAAAATAGACTGGCTATTCTTCCAAAATCCAAAGGATAAAATTTACCAAAAAAGAGTAACAAACCAGGACTGGAAAATCTTCTGAAAGTTGTGAGAAAAGGAAAGAAGAGAAAAAAAAAAATCGTTTAAAACCAACAAAAAATAGAGCTTTTGACTTAAAAGCCTAAGCAGACTACTTCTCACACTCTAACTTCAAAAAAAAATTAAGAAGATCTCTACCCTTCAGCAATTTGCAGAAAGTGCTTACGAGAAGAAGAAAACTTTGACCACCTAACAGCATGTGAAGTAGACAAAGCAAGGTGGCTAAAAGAAGAGTACACAATCATCAAAGAAATTTGAAAGAACTTGAACCCCCAAATTAAAAAAAAGATCTCATATATAACCCTTCAACAAATTCTGGTAAAACAGGAAAAAAAGAACCAGATCCAAAGAAGAAAAGAAATGGCAAGAAGACTTATTAAAGTGGATCTAGCACCCATGCTAAAAGCCAAGTCAATCTCAAAGAAAATATTAGAAACTATAATACTTGAGTGATAAGACAAGTAGCACTCTTTCTTTCAAGAGGAAATATAGATACAGTGTTGTAACAGAGTATCAATCTGGAAAAAAGAACTCTAAATCGACCAAAAAGCAAAAAAAAAAAAAAAGCAAAAACACTCAGGAGAAGCCCAACTCAAAAGAAAAAGAAGAGCTATAGAACTGCCCAATAGCAAAAAAAAAACCAGAAAATATTGGAAGAAAAAACAATAATAATAGTAATAATTGTAATAGTAATAATAGAGAAAAATAGTAGAATGATTTTAGAGAAAGACTAGATATAGTAGTAGAAGAAGTTAACAAGTAAGTAGAGACTAGTAAATAGTCCTGATGAAATAATAACTAAGAAAAGATCATGATAAGCTGTAGATCCAGGCCAATGAACTATAGATCTCTTATTTGAGGTAGATAAGAGAGAAGTAGGGAGGTTAATTCTACTTTGGCAGGTTGCACATAGGTACCAACTAGGTGAGCCACACTTTAGTTTAAATAGCATAGCTATAAATAGAACCTACATTTTGCTTAAATATTAAATCTATAATAAAAAGTAAAGTTGTGACCTTAACAAAAAGAACTGATAACTAACTGATAACTAGATTAGCCGGATTAGTGATTACACTATCGTATTACGATTAATGAACGAATTACAAATCAATCATGTTTGATAATATATTTGACAGTCAATAAGTCATAATTACAGCATACTGATCCATATATATATATGTACGTGATCACTAGATTATCCTGTGTGTATCCAGGGTAAAAATCATGTAATTTTTGGCACTCCTTACCTATCCACTAACATCCGTTCGGTGATGTTCAGAGTCTAACAGTTATTATATTTAACAATGACGTGTTTTTTTTTTTACTGACATAGTTTTATCTTTTTTATTAGAGCTTCGAGATGTCTTTCTCCAGAGGTTTCGTCTTTCGCTGGAGATTTCGCCTTTCGCTGGGGGTTTCGCCTTTCGCCAGGGGTTTTGCCTCTCACCGAGGGCTTCGCCTTTCGCCAGGGGTTTCGCCTTTCGCCGGGGGGTTTCGTCTTTTGCCTTCTACCGGCTTTAGGTTTCGTCTTTCTCCATTTACGAAAATTATTTCAGCTAAAAACTACAATTCGAAATGTAAGCCTTCCCATACCACTTTTTTCCATTAATGAAATTTTTACGATTCATTATGTAATTATAATGCATAGGACAAGATATCAAAACCATTTGTAATTGAATTTAATTGACGCAATAAAGATAGTTGTATATTTATAAAATGGATCAAATAGTTCAAATCTATATACCAAAGTGAAAAAAAAGAAACTATCACTTTTGGTTCACATATATTTCAATGTTACAATTACATTACAGCATATCCGAATCATATTGTGATCAATATGCCTTCTTTGTCCCCTACAATGACCTCGGGGAATGTTGGTACTTGGCGGAAGCAGGTTGGAGATTCCATTTCACCCGGTGATGTATTGGTCGAAATCGAAACCGATAAAGCTCAGATTGATTTTGAATGCCACGAAGAAGGATATCTCGCTAAAATCCTTGTTGAGTCTGGTGAAAAAAATGTTGACGTCGGAAAGGCATGTATCATGCTAAGTAGAGAATAAAAAAATCCTTTTGAATGTTAAATTCTAAACTCAATCCAATCCTTTTTGAAAATCATCAGCCCATTGCTATTCTTGCTGAAGATAATAATGATGTTAAGAAATTTGAGGACTATGTTCCTGAACAAAGTTCAGCACCTCCCAAAGCAGAGTCTGCTGAAAAAGATGAAAAAACTCCAAAACAAGATGTACAGCAAGAAGAGCCACAAAAACAACAAGAACCCAAGAAAAGCCATGTATCGGGTGATAGAATCCTCGCGAGTCCTGTAGCACGTAAATTAGCAGCTGAGCGCGGGATTTCTCTTGATCAAGTTGCTGGTACGGGCCCAAAAAATCGTATTATTAAAGCTGACATTTTAAATTTTGTTGCCCCTGCAACAGAACAACCGACCCCATCACAACATGCCGAACCTTCTTCGTCTTATACTGATATTCCACTAACTAATATGCGCAAGATAATCGCCTCACGATTAAGTGAATCCAAACAATCTATACCACACTATTACTTGACTATTGAGGTGGAGGTAGATAAGCTTTTGGAGCTTCGTGAAGTTCTTAACAAGGACAGCGATGGAAAATATAAAATTTCAGTCAATGATTTTGTGATTAAATCCTCAGCGTCTGCACTTATGGCTATGCCTGAAGTAAACAGCAGTTGGCACAACGATTTCGTTCGACAGTAAGTTAATGAAACCAAATTAAGTTTTTTTTTTAAAAAATTAAAGATTTGTAATTCATCGCACAATGCGATGCATTGCTACTCCTGATCGACAAGTGAGGGTGCAGGGTCACGTGTAACGTGAAAATCGAAGACTTAAAAAAATCATTTCTAACCCAGAAATTCCTTGCGGAACTTTGGTTAAATAATCTTTAGCTATTGTTTTACCCTAACTTTATCTTTATTCGATTCTTAATATGGTTGCTGTTTATTTTTTTTTCGATTTAATTAAAGTGTAGCAATGCATCCACTGACGATGAATGATACTTTTTCTTAAAATTATTATTATTCTCTAGCGATAATAAATATGTTAATTTTTAAGGTATAATTATGCTGATATCTCGGTTGCAACAGCAACTCCTACTGGGTTGCTTACACCTATTATAAGAAACGCACACACAAAGGGATTAGAAACTATATCTAATCAAGCAAAGGAATTGGCAGTTCGTGCAAGAGAAGGCAAACTATCACCTCATGAATTTCAGGTTTGATTTTTAAGATTTTATTCTTTAGCTTTACATATTATTATACTTATTGAAATTTTATTTTAGGGAGGAACTTTTACAATATCAAATCTTGGGATGTTCGGAATTAAAAATTTCACGGCTATAATTAACCCTCCACATTCTTGTATTCTTGCTGTGGGTACAACGCAAAAGAAACTCGTACCTGATTCTAGCAAGGAAACCGGATACCGAATTGCAACTACCATGCATGTGACACTTTCATGTGACCACAGAGTTGTTGATGGTGCTCTGGGCGCGCAATGGCTTAGAGTATGGAGAACATACATTGAAAATCCATTAAAACTGCTTTTATAAACGAAATTGTATTTTAAATTTGTTTTTTGAATAAATTGTTTTAAGAATTATGCAATTGGCATTTTTTATTAAAAAGATCATTGACTTACACAGGACAGTGATCATTTGGTGACACAATCAGAGGTCATATCTCTCCACCTTCGTTATAAAAAAAAAACTTTGCCAAAAAAAATTTGATGAAACCTGTAGCCCGTGGCGAAAAGCTTTTTCTATTAAAGATACTTACATCGAGACATTTTACTGAGTTATTAAGGAATATTTGATTTAATTAACCCTTAATTTTACCATTTTAGACTATCGATCTATATTATTTTTTTCTGTTGCCTGTATAAATAGCTCGTGTAATCGTAATGGTTTTTTCGGAATGAATCGGATGGGAATGCCTCCAATATTGGTTTTTTTTTTTTTTTAAATAAATTTTTTTTTTGTCATTGAAAAAAAAACTTTATCTTGTCTTCTCAACCTCGTTTTCCTAATCTGTCTTTTATCAACGCCGTTTTTTATCTTGTTAAACGAAAGCTTTTAAAGCCGATATTCTACAGTAAATAATTAATTGAAAATGTCCGATACTGAGAATGTTCCAACAGAGGAACCTACGGAAGTTATGGAGGATCACGAAGAGACAGAGCATGAAAATGGCACAACGTGTTTTTATACAAATGACGACGAAATACGAACGGTCTTCTCTGATCCAGTTAACTTCAATGTGAAACACCCACTATTTAATAGCTGGACGTTATGGTTTGACAATCCAGGAAAAAAAGCAAATACGGCAAGTTGGTCTCAGAACTTAAAAGAGCTGATCACTTTCGATTCCGTTGAGGAATTTTGGGGGTGAGTCAAATTTAGCTACCTTTTAGCTTACTTTATTATTTTATTGACATATATATATCATATTCAGAGTGTACAATAATGTTGTCAAAGCTAGCGAATTATCTGCTGGTTCCAATTATCATCTTTTCAAAAAAGGAATAAAACCGATGTGGGAGGATTCAGCAAATGAACAGGGTGGTAAATGGGTTATTCAATTTCCTCGGAATAAAACCGGTGACGATATCAACGACCTCTGGCTTTTTACGGTAAGTACAGCATCATTTTTTATTAAGACCGACAAAAAGATGTTCCAAATATTAGCAACATCTTTCATTCAATACTTTTCTGCAATTGTTATGTAGCCGGTCCCATTCATTTGATAAAAAAAAAAAAAATTTCGTACGAAACTCTGATAAAGAAGTACTTAACATCGCGTTATTATATTGAATAGATGCTCGCATGTATAGGAGAGTCCTTCGATCATGCAGATGAGGTGTGTGGCGCGGTAGTTTCTGTCCGAAAAATTTTTTACAGAATTTCTCTTTGGACGCGTACGTCAAATAAAGAAATCTGCGAACCTCTAGGGTATGTGTATATTCATGACTTTAATGTATGGATTACGACATTCTTTTCTTAACCTCTTCATCTCTTTACACTTACATCGATCGGTTAGACGTCAAATGAAACTAACTTTAAGTTTAAATCCAAACCAACAACTTGAATTTCAACCACATTCTGAGTCTATTAAGAGTGGTAGTCATAACAAAGACCGTCTTGTTGTATAAACGTTAGTGCAAAGTAGAATTATAAATGGACGTTTTAAGGTTTATATATTCAATCAATTTACTAGATTATTATTATGTTTTGCTTTGTCGGTCGGAAAATGAGTTGTTTATCAGCTTGTTGCTGCTATTTGTTAAGATTTTATAATGGTCAGAGACTGGTAAAAACTTTTCGATTTTAAATGTGAACTTCTCTTAACAAGTTATAAAAATTCTGCAATGAAAGCTCTGTCACAAGTAGGTAATATTTTCATTATACTAGCAATTATCATAGTGAATATATTGGATAATTAAATTAGTGTTGTATTATGGCAATGACTTTGAAGTGCTTCTAAAGGTGACTCAAAAAGTCTGATCACATGACATTTGGCGGGGACTAAGAATTATAATAAAGTGTGCTAGCTTGTGTATTATATTTAAAATATTGTTACTGTTATGGTATCGAATCTTTTTTTTTTTTTGCTAAGAGTAAATTTTGAACATGGTAAAGGTATAAAGCAAATGTTTATTAAAAACTTTTGTGATATAATATCAAAAATATATATTGTATACCAATTATTATAAAATGCACCTATGGTGTTTAGCACCATATATAATTGTTTTAATAAAATTTAGGGTTAGGGTGCATTTTTATGAATTTTTTTTTATATATTATAATATATATTAGATATAAGGTCCTAATTTTAGTTTTTATGAGGTTTTGGGGTGCTGAACATTTTTACTTAGAATACCCAATTCTATTTACTTAGTACGTTTTTGAGAAATAGAGATCTATGGTGTTGAACACCATAGGTGCATTTTAGTAAACTTGTTATATACAGTATTCTACAGTATATAGTAATATATGTATTTACATATACATACGGTGACTTTTATTAAAGTAATATTACTATCTATATACAGTATTGGTAGTTGATTATATTTTTTAGTAATACATTTTTGGTTAGAAGAGTAACAAAAATTAAGTGATTTTTTAGAAAAGAGAGAGGGGTAAAAAAAGTTAAAATTATATATAAAGATTTGATTAAATATATAATAAAAAAGAAGAAAAAATATGCTTTTAATAAAAAAAAATTAGATAATAAATAATACTACTTTTAGTAAAAGTATATCAAGCTATATATGCATTTTGGTATCTAATTTAAATAGTTTGTATTTAAGTTATTTTATTTAAAGTTTTACACTATTTGCTATACTTGTATCTTAACTACAGAAATTATCTTAAACTCTCTAATATTTCTCTACTTCTAACAAAATTAATATATAAACTTTATGTTACAATTTTATAGAAATAACTTGGATTAATATTTGTTTTCTATACTGTATACTTATTAGACAACTCAAATTTATCTCTTAAATTGTAACACAGACAAATTTGCCTGTGTTTTTATTAAAAAGTTTAATTTTTTTGATAAAAACCTATATATTAATTTTAGCTATATATTTTCTAAGTAAAATATTTAATTTTAGATTTGTTTTATTAACTTT
>CAJVPU010001877.1:0-11751 GCA_910591775.1 Dentiscutata heterogama | reverse complement strand
TTGTACCCTCATCATAATTGTAAACATTGTTAATTATCTAATAAAAAGCCCCTGGCCAAAGAGGTCACCTTAACACCGAAAAAAAAAAAATAATAATAAATTGTTAGTAAAAAATTATTAGCTAGAATTAAACACAAATATCATGATTAAAAAAAAATTGGCCACAGCTTTTTTTTTATGAGCATTTAAATTTTGAACAAAGATTACTTGATATTTATTCAACTAAATTCAATCAAAAAATTTTATTTTAGTTCTATTAATATATAAAATTAAAAAAAAAATATTAATAGAATTTGGTCAGATAAGTATTATTAAATGTCTATAAAAAAAAAGACTACAGCCTTTTTTTTTTTACTTTAATGAAGATTTCTTAACAACCAACTATTTATATTTAATGAAGATTTTTTTATTTTAATTGCATGCACTTATAGAATTACAATAAAAAAATTTTTATCAAATATGAATAGTTGGTTGTCGAGAAACCTTTATTAAAAGTAAAAAAAATTTGCCGTAGCATCTTTTTATATGCATTTAAATTTTAAACAAAGATTACTTGATACTTACTTAACCAAATTCGATCAAAATTTTTTATTTTAATTATTCTATTGATATATAAAATATAAAATTAAAATAAAAAAAAATTTGATAGAATTTGGTCAGATAAGTATTAAGTAATCTTTGTTCAAAATTTAAATACCTACAAAAAGAAGCTGTTTTTTTTTTTACTTTAATAAAGATTTCTTAACAACTAACTATCTATATTTAATAAATTTTTTTTATTTTGATTCTATACTTTTATAGAATTAAAATAAAAAAATTTCTATTAAATATGATAGTTAGTTGTTGAGAATTCTTAATTAAAAAAAAAAATTAGCTACAGACTTTTTTTTATAGGTATTTAAATTTTGAACAAAGATTACTTGATACTTACCTAACCAAATTTGATCAAAATTTTTATTTTAATTCTATTAATATATAGAATTAAAATAAAAAAAAATTGATCAAATTTGGTCAAATAAGTATAGAGTAATCTTCATTCAAAATTTAAATGCCTATAAAAAAGAAGCTGTAGCCAATTTTTTTTTTACTTTTAATAAAAATTTCTTGACAACCAACTATCTATATTTGATAAAAAATTCTTTATTTTAATTCTATGAACTTATAGAATTAAAATAAACTTTTTTTATCTAATATAAATAATTGGTTGTCAAAAAATCTTTACTTAAAGTTAAAAAAAAAAAGATAAAATTTAACTGATTTTAGCCAAGATATTCAAAAATTTTTTAATATTTTCTAAAAATTTTTTAATAACTATTAAACCAAACTTAACAAATATTTTAGTTCTATAATAGTACAGAATTAATAAAAAATTTTTTTATTGAATTTAATCAAGTATTTATTAAAAAATCTTTGCTAGAAGTTAAATAAAAATTCAAAATCTTAAGAAGAGATCTTTAATAGTGATGAATTACTATTGGCTAGATCTTGTATTACCAATAATTTTTGGTGGTGTTGTTGAGGTAGTTGATCACTTTCTAGCTAATTTGTGGATTACTAATTAACTAAAAAATTAGTACATAGTTCTTTTTGTACAATATGAGTTATAGCAAAATCAAATTTTTTATTTTAATTAAAATAATAAACTTTGTATATTTATTTTTTAAGCTATAATAAATCAATACAATTTTTAAATATAGTTTAAAATATTTGCATTAGACTATTATGCAAGATCAGAATTGTTTACTTCACTATTTCTATAAAGCTAAAGCTTTTGTTAAAAATATAATACAAAAAATTAAAGCAAGGATATCTATTTTAAATATCTAGAAAGGATTTTGCTTTTAATTCTAACTTTATATAGAGCTGTATTTCTCTGGTAAAAAGAGAGAATATTTGCGTAAAATGATACAAAAGGCTAAAAACATTTATACATTGTTTAAAGGAACAGGAATAGATAAAATTAGAGTAGTTACATGTAGCGCTGTTGCGATCTCTAGACTAACTGATACACAAATCCAGAATATAATAAATCTTTATACTGATGAACTAACCAAATCTCAAAAATTGATAGATGTAAACAATTGTTTACGTGCACATGATCTACTAGCTAAGTCTGAATCAAAAAAATTGCCAGATGTCAGAATAAGCACTCCTCAGACTTCAAAAACCAATCAGACTAATGTATGAGCCCAATTTAAGCCAACTTATAATCGATTCTATTTTCGTAACAAAACATTAGATCAATATCCTAATTTATATTGAGAAGGTAGTAGTGAAAATTTTAATTATTATGGGATTACTGATGAGATATCATGCCTATTATGTAAATTAGATTATGATGATGATGAAGATATAGAAGGTAGATATGCGAAGCATAGAGTCTCTGACTTATATGAAATTGGATTCTATTATATTAAATGTGAAAAGCAGGAAGTTGAAATTGAGGTAATAGTATGAAATTTGTCTTATATTAACACAATTTGCTTAAGTCTTTAAGGTGTCTCTCTGAGGCATATTTTTTTTGTTAAATCATGTTAATTTAAAAAGATACACAATTACATAAATGATAATATGAATATACAGACAAAGTCCAATAAAATATTAACTCCTAAATATTTGGAATAGAATAATAAATTTACTGGATTACCAAGTGTTTTAACCAACAAAATTCATTCCAAGTTATATAAGAGATACAAAAAAAAAACTGGTCTCGATTCTTGGATGAATTCCAAACCTTCTGAATCTTTTGAGGAGAAAACTTTATTTGTACCGTGAGTAAATATTCAGTCTATGCTATCAAAATCTCGATCAACAATTTCTGTTCTACCTAAAAACCCAAAAGAAAGACAACAACACGTTATTGAAATGGTATTAGAACAATTTCCTTATTTAACTTTAAAACATATTATTTTCAGAACTAAGGATTACAACCTTTTTTTTATATTTCTCACTATAGTAATACTATTGTAATTTTTCTTTCTGACCAGTTTTGTCAACCTTGTCGAATAAATGAGCTAAATGAGATACAAAACCTGGAGTTGAGTCGGTGTCGACTAGAATATGTTTGCTAGATATAGAATTCGGTAAGGATATGGAATTATGCCATGTAATAAATTCAAGTAATTCATATATTAAATCTTGTTCTACTTTCTGATTATAGGAGACTTTTGTCCCCTTAATTTCTGATAAATTAATCTGTTTCTCTTCTATTTTTTGGGCTTTATATGAACCAAGGAGGATTTCTTTGAAGTCAATTCTTTGACTACCTGTTTCAGAAGAGCATGTTTAGTGTTAGTCATGGAGAGGTTTGCTTTATGGTGAAGTGATTCAGAAGTAGTTGAGGATGAGTCCTGAAAAAGCACATATGATTGGCTAAGCTTTTTTTCTTGCTTTCTCTTACTAATCTTTTTCTTATGCATCTCATCCAAGAAAACATCTGTTTCCTTGTCTTCTGAGAATGTCAAATGATATTGGTCCATAACAGGTATATTAATGGCTAATACGATTACCTCTGGTATCATTTTTTTGGGTAATGAAATATCCACCAATAGTTTCTTGTGTTGCATTACTATAGGTACCTGATCTGCAATCAAATTGAAGTTAGATGAATTGTTGTTAGAAGAATTATTATTTAGCAACTGCTTCTGTTTTACTTTCGTGATTCTATCTCTAAACTTGGTATTCTCAGATTCAAGTTTAGTGGTAACTGCTCTATTTTTCTCTAACTCTACTATTATAGCGTTAAGTTTGCCAATTTCGACTGAATAATGTGATATAGTTTTCTTCAGCTCATTAGTTCTAGCTTTAAGCTCCCGGCTTAGTTTTACTTTCTCAGCCTCAACTTCAGCAAATTTCTCTCTAAGTTTGGGAATCTTAATATTCTCTTTTCTAAGCTCTGTAATCTTGGCTAAGAGTTTCATATTTAATTCTTTCAATGAATTGATAGATTGAGCATTTGACATGATTGATAATACTATTTATACACTAAATATTCAAAATAAATAATTATGCGCATGAACAATTGTTTACACTAATCACTTTTGTCAAGAAAATTTTTATTAATACACTTTTTTCTCACAAGCTCGAAAAAAGTTATATAGTGATCAACTCAGGGTTTATTTACTTTCTAGCTTCAAGCAAGAATTGCGAGAAGGCAGGATACATGCGAAAAATAAATACAAATGTTTGGGACCTAGCCCACAATACATGATGTCTATACTATTGTCTGCGGACTAATGTCTGTATGAAAAATTCTTGATCATATGCGAGTTATACATCGATATAATACAATAAAATAAGCTCACGAAATATATATACAAAAGTAAATGTGATTATGTATGTGAAATCAGCCACCAGGGCCAGCTCTATTGTATAGCAAAAAATAAAACATATAAATTCTATGTCAATTATTGCTAAAAACTTACTGTAAATTTTATTATTTATTAACTTGCTAGTATCGTTAAAATAGCTCAATCATAAAGGCATACTTTTACGGAGGTATGTATAACCATTTTTAAATAATAAATATGCATATTAAGATTACCCAATCCAACTAATTTCTGCCCAAATAAATTCTATAATAAATCAAAAATTAAAATTTTTACCCGAAATTCATAATCAATAGAGCAGGTAATAAATATTTTAATTCTCAAAATAAGATTAAAAGAGATAGGAATATTCCCAAAATGTATAAATATAATTAATCCAAGAATTTGTTTATTATTATATCATTAAAAACAAATTATATTGAATACATGCATAGCTTGTTAGCATAGTTGTTTGTTTTCTACTTTATCCTCAAATATTATGCTAACTAATCATTCGAGCTCTATACTTTTACCTAAGTAATTAGATTTCAATAACTTCAACCAATGCATATCATGTTTCCAACTCAGTTTCTTTCTATCCTCAGCTCCTGGTAGCCAATTAATATCTTCATTTATGAAAGATGAATAGCACTCAATTTCTTCCTCACTAGCCCAATCAAAATCTATTAACATTCCTTGATATTGATCTTGAGATTTGTTAACCAAGATGTTGGAATCACGGAGATTAGCAAAAATAATATTTTCCTTATACAATTTGCTAATAGCTTCTTTAATATTCTCGAAAACTATTTTACATTCATTATGACTAAGTGAATTATTGCAGTTGTAAAGTGGCTTGGCCTTAATATAATCCATTACAACTATATAAAAACTATACACCACCTCTTTGCTAATATAGAGTAATTTTAGCACTTTTCCAATTTTGCTACATAACTCGTGTGCTCTCTAATTATAATGCTATATGAATTTAACAACAATTTCCCTCTTGCCTTTTGTTATAGCTTTCTAAAGAAGCTTGTCTGGCTGATCTACAAGCTTTTTTTCATATGTAAATTCTATAGTTGTATCTTGTTGTTTGTATTGATTCAGATAAGGAAAAAACTGTTGTAAATTTTGTGGATTTGCTATCGATCCATAATACTCCTTTAGTCTATTAACTCCCAAACACAAAGCTTTGAATAGTCATGCTACTCACTCTGTGTGATATCGAATATTTGTAGAAATGAGAGGTATAAGGTCTGTTAAGGGATCTACAATAGGTTTCTCAACATACACTGTTTCTAAAACACACACCCAAGGTCCAGCTAAGTATAAGATAAAAGACAGCCAGTTACACTATTTGAGCAATTCCTTATTTTTTTCTTGGGTATAATATTTCACATAAGAAGTCCTAGCCTGGGTAGTCGGATCATATTTACCAGTGCCAATTTCATTCTTTATCTCAGCAAGTAGGTGTAATATACTAAATGAATAAAAATTATATTCCAATACACCACTATTTGAAGATTTATCATCTAGGTGAATTATTTTTAATTCTTCATTAAATAATTGTTGAAATTTTTTTCTAAATTTTTTAGAATGCTCATGTTCACTAGGATATAGGTCTGCCATTTTATGAATAAACTTAAGAGCCTATTGATAATGTTCTTTTCCTATTTCTAGATCTTTGTTATAATAATTATGCAGGAACTGATTGAATATATCGTGGTAAACTTGTACCAATGGGCCAATGCATTCTGGAGAATAATGAATAAGACTGCTTATCCTTAATATGATATTTAATAAGATTACCAAGAAGTGCAAAGGATGATGGGAGAAGGTAACTCCAAATTTTTTTTACATTTCTTTCTTGTTCTGGACAGATTGAAAAAGTAGTTGAGTTTACAAAATTCTACAGACATAGACATATATTATACAACCTTTTTCATAATTATCCACTTTAAAAAAATGTCACTTAGTAGCTGATGAAGATCTGCATTGCAAACATTATTAGTTGTATCAGAGGCACTCTACATAATAGTTTGCATATTATGAATAGATTCTCTTATGAGGTTGCAATCTTTTCTTGCTGAAGTGTTATTAGTTTTTCTTCCAATTCTTTTATTTTCTGATCTTTTGCATTCGTACCTGTATAATAAATATGAAACCCAAGTTAATAAATGAAATTATTGCAGAGAAAGCAGTATAGGTTTGGAATATTCAAATGCAGTCGTAGTACTACTTATCCTGTCCTTCACACTTGATTTTTTCAATCCAGGTTGAGATTTTTTTAGCCAGATCTAGTTTTAACCCAGCTTACATAAGTTCATCAACATTTAAGCTGAGGAGAACTTTACTAACAAGTTTTTGTTCTCAAAAAATTTTGAGATCATCATCATCTAGTCCTATATTTTAGTCACCTAAAAATTTTATCAGAGCCTCTGTTGTCTTATATCCTTCAACTTTATTAATTGTAGAAAGTAAAATTGTTTTTCTGGTAGTAGACATATTTATATATTTAGTTTTTTGGATAAGATGAAATAATTTTTTTAGTAAGAAATAGTTGTACAAGCATGGTTGAAGATCTATTTAATTGGCCAATATGTTATATGAATTTTACATATATATAGATAGGAAAAGTGCCATTTTCGGCTTATAGACAAATTAGTATATCACAAATTAAGTATGTATAAAACTTTATAGTCACTTTGGTTATTAGTTCCTTTACTTATTAGAAAATTTAATCAAGTATAATCAGATTCAACAAAGACTTTTATAATAATAGTATTTTCAAAAAAAACACAGTTTAGCAGGTTTAGTGAAATTCTACGACTATTATTTGAAGTCAAAGCTTTATTCGCTCTTTATAATTTTATATATGTACCTAAAAATACTAAGAACTTATTGCCAAAAAAAAAATTTAGATCAGTTGTTTCGAAACATAAAGCTTTAAGATTAAAAAGCTTTATTAAAAATAAGCTTTATTTTACCAACTATTCATTTCTCTAATTCTATTTCACAAGTCCAATTCTAAATATTGATCAATTTCTAGTTGATTATTATCTTCTTCATCCAAATCAGCTTTATCTGTATCATCCGGTTCGTCAATTAGTTCTCTTGCCTCTTTATTTGTCTCTGCATTTAAGCATT
Source organism: Dentiscutata heterogama (assembly GCA_910591775.1). Classification (NCBI taxonomy): domain Eukaryota; kingdom Fungi; phylum Glomeromycota; class Glomeromycetes; order Diversisporales; family Gigasporaceae; genus Dentiscutata; species Dentiscutata heterogama. Next base: position 4,294 of record CAJVPU010001877.1, on the reverse strand, counting down.
TTAAAAATGAATTAACATTGTGCCAAATACTATCTTTAAAATAATTTAAACAGGATCTATACTTGTTATCTATCTTTTTGTAGCATTCTATATCGTATCTGTGCCGACATATTAAGACAATTCCTTCATTAATAATTAGTTTCGTATGACAATAATCATAGCCATCAAATAATGGGGTGATAAGATACTATATCTGAATAGCATACTTGTTGTCTCCAATTGTCCTAAAGTAGAAAGATCATAAATAGTCTGTAAGTTTTTTTTGGTCCATTTTTTTAAAGATGAAATTTTGTTACTAATTAAACTTGTCTCTTCATTTTTTCTACAAATTTTTCGAAATTGAGAAAGAAGAAAGAGACACATCTTATTAGTTGGAAACTTCAAATCTTGTGGAGAGTAAGGATATTTAGTTTTTGTTGAAAACATTTCACAAAAGGCTGAATCTTTATGATAATCCAATATGAAGGCTTGTTTTTATATATTTTCAGCACTATCATTTGATGTTGTTGTTGCCCGTATTCTGCTATGCATGTTTTCTACCCAATAGTCATTAAATTGAATTAAATTTTTTTCTATAGCTTCTTTCATTAGGTGTCTATTCTTTTTCTAATAAAATATATCCGACAAAAAGACTAGTGGTGTTTTATTATAATTCTTTCACTTCCAACATAATGCAAAGGTCCAAATGTGAAAGATTGTTTCTATATAGTTTTCAAAAGCACCAGACCAAAATAGCAACATATAGACATCAAGGGCTGCTGGTACAATATTATCAAAAAGCTCTATAGTTATTTGATATTCGATATTTTTTTGCAGATGAGTAAATTTTTTTACTACATCTTCTTTAATTTTGATTCATGTAGAGAATGCCAATTCTAATAAAAAGTTTGTTCTCCAGGGTCTGGGCTTTTTTGCTAGTTTTTTTTTTTCGCCAAACATATTATGAAAGAGCTTTTCAAAAAATAGGTAATAAATTTTTATTATATGCTCCTAAGTATTAAGAGAAACATACAATGGTCCAAGAAGAGAAATAAAAGATATTATTTCTGGTTGTACTGATAAGTTTCTATTTTCATTATGTAGATGCGTTAGTGCTTTATGAATAAAAAGTTAGCCTAGCCAATCTGCAACAAGTGGTGCTACATTGTTAGTGAGGCAATTTGTTTCTTTGTTATACCTTAAAATTATATTTAATACTTTAAGGTAATCTTGTATATAATAAAGTTGCTGTTTCTTTATGCCTACTAAAATTGTATCTTTTATTTTTCTTTCTTCTTTTTGCTTTATAATGGCATTGTCGTAGATATGTACTATAAGTTGATCAATTCTATTAAATTCAAATAAATTTGAATTAGTCTACTGGGCTTTCTATTGTAAATATAACAGGTCAAAATAATTTTGATACTGGTCTATAAGTTTTTTGCAAATAAGCAGAGCCTTGATATTATTTGGGTTATGGACTGATATACCATTAAACATAATTGGTACTAGATCTGATTTGTTGACCTTTTTACATATGCTTGTTGCAAGATAAGCGGCTTTCGATAAGAAAATGCTATTTAGATGACGATTTTTGTAGATATTATAGTAATCATCTAGATTATAAATACAAAGATGATTTTTATTATTATTAAAATAATTTTTTACTCATATCGGATGTTCATCAGCAACTTTTTTTTTATAATTATACACGCTCTTATAGGCGGCTAAAATATCAGCATTGTTTAATATGTTAATTACATTACATATAGTTCCAGATCCTGCAAGATATAAGCTGAGCTCTAATTTAAAACTATTTGCATGCTTATTGTGCAATCTAGCCATCAAATATAAAATTGTAACAACTTTTTTTTTAACTTTATTTTTGTTGTAAGCTAAACAATCACATGGTATTAATATACTACACATTTCAGCAAAAAAACCTTTTAAATTAGGATCTGCATGTTGAGCATTTTTTCAAATTCATATGGATGAAGAACAAGATTATTTTGTTTTTTTTTATACAAAACTATTGTCATTTTTTTAATACGATTGCCGAGTAACAATTTAACTGATTTACTTGGAATGGTTGTTTTTTCGTGCTCTATATTTTCATTCTCAATGATGGCTATATAATGAGAATAACAAACTTGTTGATCTATTTGTAAGTATGGATATTGTTGAATAGTTTGTTTAACAATTGCTTTTCTTATTGCTAATTAAGTTAGACAATGAAAATTATTCTGATTTTTATCACAATTATAAATCAAACAAGGCTCTTTATTAATTTTTTGTCTTGGCATTTTATTTAAGAATTTAATTTCAAAAATTCAATTGTGTTTAATATATTAATATATTTAATATGTATACGATGCAATTTTTTGTAACACTATTGTAATATTGTAACACAGATTACAGAATATTTTAAAGAAATACATAATAATAATAAATATATAAAACCTATAATTTATTTATAAAACATAATTTTTTAATCTTATTAGAAAAGATACTATTGGCTCATTTAATTATATTTAATAATTGTTTTTATTACTATATATGCAAGCCGGGATAACAATATCACAAGCCTCTATACAAAGCATGACTGTGCTTGTATTTTTAAAACATATGCATATATAACATATAACATAATAAAAAATTATTAGCCAATCAAAATCATGAAAAAATAAAATAATCATTGGTCAATCAGATGAATATTTAACCATGCTAGTCGTACATTCTACCTTTTTATAGTTTATACAAACAACCAGATTGTTGTACAACAGGTCACGTATTATTACATGATAAAATGGCAATACCAATATTGTATTTTTCCATAGTAATAGAAATTTATTTTTATTATTGTTATTAATTATTCAAGGATATAATAAATGAGTTAGAAACTTGAAACTATTATGAAATAGTGAAGCTTTTACTTAGTGTTTCTTTTCTTAAAAAATTATTACATTCATATCATTTATCTTATCTGCTACTTTGATGATTGTATTTGTCGCAAACCTTACACCTGTGCTTCCAACCTCTAAATATATACCACTTTTCAATATTGTTTTGTTTGTTTTTACATAAATGTATATTAGAAATTTTCATTATTATATGTATATTAAAAAATAATATATACATGGCTAAATTTTTTTATTATACAAACCTGTAATGCATGATGATTGTATTTGTACCCTGTCTCACTTGCATAAACCTTAAGTCAAGATCCGTACATATTGAATGCCTATATTTAACAAGCATTTTTGTCAATTTTATTGGTATATATGTATAAACTTTATCATTATTACATATATATAATTTCCTAATAAAAAAATATTTATATCACATTGGTATCAACTTGGGGGATGCGATATGCACTAATTAAAATGCTTTATAATATTATAAATTTGTGTAGAATTGAGCTTTGAAATATAATCAGCATTATATATTTGAATTCTCTCAATTTTTTCAATTCCTATCTCCTTAACTATTTTTTTGGTATCGGGGTCATAACTTTCTCCAAACAACTTGTAGATATTTCTAACCTTTGCAGTTTTTTTACGCAAACTATCTCTTGTAAATCCCAGAAGATTGGTTGTGACTTCGCCATATACTAACCCTCTAGCTTGTTGATTATTGTACCTACTATTATCATTTTTTATTTCTTTAACTCTTTCTTCAAATTTTTTAGTAAACAGATACTTGTATCTTATTTTTTCTTGGTAGGTATGGGTTACACATTTTTTTGCTCTGAAATATATCTTATAATCTTTATTATCCCTTAAATTGTTTTGCAGCCAAATTTGCCTACAACTTTTTTTAAATTTTAAATTTTTTTAATAAAATTTTAAATATTGATTTTAGCTATATATTTTCTAAATAAAATAAGATTTGCATTATAGTATAACTAAAGTAAAGTTATTGGTTTTGATTCTTTGCTCTTATTTTCTCTATAGTTATCATCAATCAGCTTACTTGGCATAGATAGTTCTTTTATTAAACCTTGTACTCTATCAGGTTTCATAGATTTTGTTTTACTTTATGGGATAGTTTTACTACTATCTATGGATAACTTACTTACCACCCTTTAGATTAGAGGTTTTTTCACCTTCATCTTTCACTGCCTCTAATATATTTATATCCTGAACTTTAGCTAATACCATTACTTTATTATCTACAAAACAAATAGAACAAGTTTTTTGCTTATCTCTATTACTTTTTTCAAGACAGTCATAATGGAGTATCCCTTAAATTGTAACACAAGCAAATTTGCCTGTGTTTTTATTAAAAAGTTTAATTTTTTTAATAAAAACTTATA
>CAJVPU010001876.1:0-11753 GCA_910591775.1 Dentiscutata heterogama | reverse complement strand
CCAGTGTAGGTATAATGACAATGTTGACAATATATCTAGCTTGAGTATCAGTTATCTGTTTAGTGTTGGCAATTCTGATGAGCTGGGATGATTCAGAAAGAATGAGTTGTGATTGTTGGGTATGTTTATTGTTGAGGGTAAACCAGCAGCCGAGAAATTTAAAGGGCTGGTGTGAAGGCCGAAGGGGGAGTGGTTCATTGTTGAAAATAATTGTGTTATAGGTGCTAGGTTTAGAGTTGGTGGAAAGAATTGATTTTGTGGGGTTAACTTTGATATTTGCCATAGTGTAGAAGGACTCTGCTATATTGAGGATACTATTTAACTCTGTTTGGGATGATGCGATCCAAAGAGTATCATCCATATATGCCAGAACAGAGCAGTTGGTTTTCATGTGTTGAGCAATAGGGTTTTTGAGGTTTGTAAGCCATGAAGTTGATATAGTGTATCCTGAGAAAGTGGAATGGATGTGGGAAATGAGAGGATCATAGTAGATTCGCCACAATAGAGGAGTGATAGTTTCTCCTTGGTCAATACCATTAAGTACTTGGTATGAAGATGTTAAGCCAAAGTTAGTTATTACCTCATTCTGACGGTCAATTAGGAGGTTGGATAAGATGTTAATGATGGGGTAGGTAAAAAGTATCATTTTCAAAACTTTCATTTTTTATATTAATCAGAGATTGTAATTTATTTAAATTTTAAAAAGATTAAGATTTATTAAAATTGATAGATTTATTAAAATAAATTTGTAATATATTGTTGCATTGCTGAGTTAAGAGAATAAGATGCTTGTTCCATGGCCAAGTGAAACCTCTGGGAGTATTTGGCATGTTAACTATTCTATTTGTTAAGCTAATATCATTAGTATAAGCTACAAAGTTTAGATTAACTATATTAGACATTGCTTTGTTTAAAAATGGCTTTAGAAATAGAACAAGGTGTAAAATTTTGCATTATATAATATCTATATTTCACTAGAAAATATTCATAGACCTAACTCAACATATTAAAATAATCTAGCTGAAAAATAAACAAGTTAAACAAATTCAACCAAGTAACCTGACATGTATAAATAATTTAATAATAAGTAAATTAATCATACCAAGTAATTTGTCTAGAGTATGAATCTAATTCAACATACCAAATAACCCAGTTCAAATAAGCAAGTTGAATATATTAAAATGGCCTGGCTAGAATGAACAAGTTAAACTAATACACCAAGTAGCCCAATTGGAATAAATAATTTAATGTAATTAACATAAAAAAAAATGGCTAAAATAAGTAAATTAAATATAATTTAATATATCAATTAGCCCAAATAGAGTAAATAAGTTAAAATAGCTAAATAAATAAACTAAACATACTGTCATAGTCAAAATCACTTCTTGGACAAAGATTGTATTTCAAGATGTATAGTACAGAAAATAACAATAGAAAGATAAGTGGATTAATTAAAAAAATGAAAATAAAAAAATTGAAAAATATGTGTATACATGCTTTGAAAATTTGTTAAAGTTAGGTCAGTTTTGCATTCAAAGGAATAGTCACTTGTTTATGGATATCAACTATCTAAAAATAGTTGGATAATTAATTATTAATTAAGATGTATAATAAATATAAAATTAAGAAAAGTTAAGTATTATATGATTAATTAATTTGTAATTGAAGAAAAGTCAAATGTAGTATAGTTAATTATGATATAATTAACTTGAAATTAAATATTAAGTATATAAAAAACATAAGAAAATAGAGAAAAGTTAGTCCTCTTTACTTACAAAGAGACTAGCAGTCTTGTAAAAACCAATTCTAATAAAACACTAAAACTGATATCTTTGTAATGAGATGCTAGTATCTTGTTGTTAATTTGTGGTCACAATTTTTATTCGTAATCAGTGAGAGTTGCAACACCTACCAAGTAACCTAGCTGGAATAATAAAGCTGAACCTTAATTTAATACAATAAAATGATCTAGATAGAATAATCAAATTGAATATAATTAAATATATCAAGTCTTAGCTAAAATAAAAAACTCAATATACCAAAAAAATCTGGTTAAAATAATCATAGTGAAGCTTAATTTAACAATAACAAAATAACCCACTGAAACAATAAAATTAAACCTAATTCAACATGCCAAGATGACAATACAAAACAAAATAGGTATAATTCAATATAACAAAATAAATCAGATAGAACAGTTAAAATCGAACCTAATTCAGTATACCAAATAACCTGGCTAGAATAATCATATTGAACTTATTCAAGTCATTTTGGTATGTCAAATTAGAATAACCAAATTGAATCTAATTTAATATACCAAAATGGGTTGTATATCAGAATCCTGACACACAAAATCCCGACACACAAAATCCCGGCAACAAAATCCTGATACACAAAATCCTGATAAATTAAAATCCTAAAAATATTAAAATTAGGAATTTCATTTGTCAGGATTTTGTGTATTGGGATTTTGTTGCCGGGATTTTGTGTGTCAGGATTTTGTATGTCGGGATTCTGATATACAACCACCAAAATGACCTGACTGGAATAATCAAATGAAATCTAATTCAACATATCAAAATAAGCAAATGATTAAATGAACTAGCTAAAATAATCAAGTAAAATATAATTTAATATACCAAAATGATTCAGCTAGAATAAGTATAATAACCTGGCTAGAATAAGCAAATCGAATCAAATTCAGTATACTAGAAATATTCTGGTTAGTATATCAAAGTATATCAAACATAATTTAATATAATTTAGTAGATTAAATACTTATTAGACTTAGCAAATCTGATAGATATAATGCATTTTTTGTACTGTCTGTACTGAATTTCTCTTGTACAAATCTAGACATAGTAGTTAATTAGTTAGTTAGACAGTTCTATTACAATATAATTATATAAAAAAAAGTATAAAGACAATATTTTTCTTTAATAAAGAATGATTCAGTTAAGTTGAAGTTAAACTGAGTTAGAATCAGTTTTAGGAAGAACTTGGTAAAGCTTACAAGCATTTTGTTCTAATCCTTCTGATATATAAAAGTTTAAGTTCTGTAAGCTGAATTAGTACCTCATAATATAAAATAGAGCCCTAATCTAATACTAATTACTCAGTCTTTCCAAGCCTTCTACTATTAGAGTTTAGATTAGATAGTAATATAGTATAGTTTTAGATAATATTAATGAGAGTTAATATCTGTATTACCCAATCAAATCTAATTCAGCAAAACATAATTAATATAGCAAAATATTTGATTAGAATAAACAAATTAAACATGATTTAACTTCTAAAAATTGGCCTAACCTAAACAAACTTGTTGAGTATAATTCAAATATAACAAAATAGCTCAGTCTGAAAAAGTATGTTAAACCTTATTAAACTAACAAAATGGCCTGGCTGGAATACTATTTGAAAATAATCAAATGACCTAGCTAGAATAGTCAAATTAAGCATAATTCAATATATCAAATGGCATAATATATTAAGCCAAATTCAAAATACCAATATAACATGGCTAGAATAAGCAAGCCAAGTCTAATTTAAATATACCAGGTGATCCAGTGAAATAAGTATATTAAAACAAACCTAATCAACATGTTAAGATAACCGTGCTAAATAAGTAAGATAAATTCAATATGTCAAAATGACTCAGCTAGAATAAACAAGTTGAATCTAATTCAATCTATCAAAATTAACAAGATAAAATAAGCAAACTTGACTAGAATAAGCAAATTAAATATAATTTAATATGCCAAGTGACTCATGAATAAATAGGTTTAATTATTCATTAGCATTACATATCTATTTGAATTATTTACTATATTATCTAACTATTCTTTTACTATATACAAATATTTTAAGGCAGTATAATGATATGAATTTGGTTAAAATTCCAAAAAACAGATTCTTTAAAAACATAATACCAACAAAATCAGCTATAATTAGCTATAATGCTAGCTAATTTAGTTAGTATTATTTCCTTTCAAGAACCTGTTTTCAGGATTTTGACCAAAATCTAATAGTATTTATTAAGGGCTTGTTTTATACAAAAAAATTGAAGTAGAAATTCAATCTTACAGATCAAGCCTTCTTATTTATTTACTTTCTTACATGTCTGATTACATCATTGGTCTATCTAAATAGACTTTTAAAATTATACAGCCCTTATTCCTTATTAAGTTGATCCTAAATAATTATCTATCCTATACAACTTTGGTATTAAGTAATACATAAAACTAACACTAGAATAACCTACTAGCTAAAATAATCAAATTGAATCTAATTCAACATACCAAAGTGACCCGATTGAATAAGTATACTTAAACTGAATTCAATATATGTTTTTTGTCTTGAAAATAACCTTATAGTATTATATATTATAAGATCATTTTTAAGGCAAAGACTCATATAATAAATTAACCCAGCTGGGATAAAAATACAGTTAGAATAATCAAGTTGAATCTAATAAATTTTTTTTTTTTTTATTCTTTGACAGTCTTGTCGGTACTACAATACAAATATTTACATGGTAAAATCTGTCTTAAAAACTAAAACTATTTCTAGTAAATGTCTTTTGCAATTACAAGCCTAGCATCATCTGGCTACAAATACTGCACCCAGGTGCGACTTGTCACACTGACACATATACGTGTCAGGAGACCTTGTCAGTCCATCAAGAACTAATCCCTTCAACTTTTTTTTCTTTACCAAGAGCACAAGAAAGTAAAATTCTGTATTACCAATACAGAACTAACATTAAGAAGCAAAAAGAAAACTAAAACTAAAAAAAAACATATAAACGAAATGAGAATCAAAAAGAAAGACAAATGGGGAACAGGAGAATAAAAAAAAAGAAAAACAAAGAGAAAAGCCTCTACAGGCTAACCAATCTACCTCTATCAAAAAGCAGTTTGTAGTCAAATAATAAAAATTATATAACTAATGCAACTATAGTATATCTTGACTATAAAGTTTCACTTTATCTAGAATCTTCTTTCTAATGTATGACCAAATCCAGATATGAAATAAATAGAAGGTCTCAGTCCTCTATAGGTAGCACCGTGTTTATCATTATAATCACTCCAAAACACGTAGTTGCAATCCACTTGGTTGTTCAGATTTGGAAGGAGTAAACAATGCTGATCTTCTGATGGGGGTAGCCTGTTTTGCCTACTTTTTTCAAAAATTTTGTTGAAAGTACAAGTAGGTGTTAGCAAAGACGACAGGCCAGGGTAAGCACTAAAACAAGGAGTGTAAGAGTTTTTTTTTTTTTTTTTTTAATATTAAGGTAACCACTTAGGCCCTTGGCACTTTATTAGTACAAGCGGTTAGGTCATATATCCAAAGACTTGATAATATGTTATAATGGTATTACAAGAGTACAACTAGCCACACGTACAACTTTTGGTTATCTAATTTAAGTAGTCCGCCTGAGGGTTCTACACTAGCTGCCATACCTATAGCCTAACTAGAAAGCTATCTATTTAAACTCTTTGGTACGACCTCTGTTCCATGCTTTCTTCTAATATACCCTTTCAGGGTAATTTACTATTAAAGACCCTAGGACTTTAGCCAAACCACACTCATTCTTTTTGGAATGGAGGGCATTTATCCTTGTGGTAAACCTAACAGAATGGTATATGTCTCATATGTACTCACCTGCGTGTTCAGTAACATTTCCCTTAACTAGTACATGCTGTGCTGCTATCACCCGGTTCGTATCTCAAGCCATCTTTGGATGCTGCCATAACCCGGTCGTATCTCAAGCCACAGCCTTTCTAATTTAGTTCCCTGTTACTTACTCTTGCCCTTGCAAGATTCACAACAACCCCGGTACCTACATTCGAACTTTCTTCTTTCCTAGATTCCTTACCAGTCTCTCTCTTACTTCCAGCCGGCAACCTGGAAGGGTTGGTCTGCCCAGGCTTTAGGTGCCTTACAGTCTCTCTTCCCTTGGTACATACTTCTAGAGCACATGTCCTTTTCCTCTGGTTGGCGACTTGGTGGTTTAGCTAGTGTGTCCCCCTACTTAAGAACTTGGTTGCTTGGATCTCCGGTCTCAGTTTTCAGTTCTAAATTTAGTCTTCTTGTGTCAAAGATCACTGCTACTCCCAACTCGGAACTTGCCAAATGGGTTTCAGTAATTTCAGTTTTTTAGATTTATTGCACCAAAGCTTCTATTTGAGGTGGTGTGACCAAGATTACAGATATCTGGATCCAACTGATAATCTTAACATTAACTAATACAGATCTAGTTTTTTCAAAATCGTCATCTGTAGGATTTGAACTCTAAATCTGCCATTTGGGGGTGCAACAACTCTACCACTTCACTAAGCCACCACACCCTTGGAGTGTAAGAGTTTATATTATATAGAATAGTATATTTATTTAAGCTTTTATCCTTGTGCTTGCTCCAATATAACTTGACAAAAACTTTCTTGGTTGTTACCAAAGCTACTTGTTCGATAGCTTATAGACTTCTACCAGAGAGCCAAACCCACAAGAAGCTGTCTTTTTCAACTCTATTTTATAGCACTTATATGCAATCTGAAACTCTTGAACTCAGATACTATTTGGCAAAGTTTTGTTATAAAAAAATATACTAACTACACAATATTCATAGATTGGTATTAGTAAAATTTTTGGTGCAAGGGATCATTGGAAAGAGTTTTCTCATGATTCAAATCTAATAAATTAAAATTGATAATAAAAAAATTAAAATTGATTATTAAAAAATTTAATTAAAAAAATCAAAGTTGATTATTAAAAAAAATTAAAATTGATTATTAAAAAAAAATAAATTTAATTAAAAAAATAAATATTAATTTAAAAATTAAATTCAACATGCCAAATAACCTATTAGAATAAGTAATTGAATCTAGCTCAACATATAAAGACTTCCTTGTTCTGCATATTCCATAAATATTAAATAATTACAGCTTTTGAGTTTTTTGTTATTCTATATATTGTGATTTCTGAATTGTCTCATATTTATATTGATTTTTAATCTAATCACTATTAATTAAAATAGGTAAGATTACTACACTTTAGTTATAATAAATATCAGTTGAAGTTAAAAATGACTAAAAATAGAAATTAGTAACTTGATTAAAAATACTTCTGAAATTCTTGTTTTGTATCTTTAGAATTATCAAAATTTTTAAACAAATACTTATTTGCGAACTTCTTTTCTATTCACTCTTCTGATCAAGTCTTCAATATATCTATCATTCCATAGCATCTTAAAAACTTCTTTAGCAAGATACTTTTATTTGTAAATTCACTAAAGTTATATACAGTCAACTCCCTCTAAGTGCAACTCGTCGGGACTGATAGATTGCCTTGCATATAGAGAGAAGTTGCGTTTAGAGAAAAATATTCAAAATCGACCATTTTAGCATGTGATACATATTTATGCTTATGATTAGTCAATTTTGATGTACATAGGTACATACGTATGTACATACGTATATATGTACATACGTATGTATATACGTATATATGTACATACATATGTACGTATATATATAGCTACTATATATAAAATCAGTATTACAAATAGTAGTAGAGTATGGTTTAGTAAAGTAGTGGAGTATGCTACAAAAATTGCATATGACTTCAGGCTTTTAAACTATCAAACGAACATTTTAAACTCTAAATATCAAATTTTATAAAAATTGGACCCGATATTATAAGTTTAAAAGGCATAAATTTTGTATACATTTGCATACTATCATGATATATTAATGGAGAAATTTCAAATAAGGGCCTAAAACTACAAATAAGGGCTCAAAATAAAAATAATTACAAATAGAGGCCCGATTTTTTAAAATTATTACAAGAAAATTTTGTGCTCAAATACTCATAGGCAGACATTCGTATGATTGGCTGTTTAAATCAATTTAATTTTACATTATTTTTACAGTTTAAAGTACTTTTTTAAAAAAAGAAGACTACTACGAATAAACAAAGAAGAATAAACAAAAAAGAAGTTTTATTAGGGTTGTAGGACTCCACTATTAAAAATAATCAAAATTCTTTTTTGTTTTAGAGAAGTTAGTACGGTGATAACCTAATTTTAAAGAAGTCATTATTATGCTAATTTCTCTAAAACAAAAAAGAATTTTGATTATTTTTAATAGTGGAGTCCTACAACCCTAATAAACCTTTCTATATCCTTCTTTTTTGTTTAATCTTCGTAGTTTTCTTTTTTTAAAAAATACTTTAAACTGTATAAATATTGTAAAATTAAATTGATTTAAACAGCCAATCATATGAATGTCTGCCTATGACTCAAATACCCATGATTAAGTCCCGTCGATCAATGACTCGAATATGACGCGTAATATAGTCATTAATTATCAAGCGTATAAGTAATTTAATAAATATGAATTCAAATACATAATAAAAAATGTACGTACTTCTTCTAATCTATTAATCCATATAATTTACTAAACATATCTTTAAAAAAACCTCTTAAAATTACCATGTCAGACACATTACAAATCGGCAATACTTTTACTAATATGAAAAATATTTGCTCAGCCTTGAACAGTTACTCCGTCAAATTCCTACAAATGAAAATAGTTTGTGCTCTTTTACTGCTTCAGCTAAGAAGCGCAAAGATGGGGTTATTTATATAATAAAGTTGATTCTTCATAATCCAGCTTGTTAAACTTTTATAGAATCATTAACCAGTTGATGCAGAATCATGTGTTCTTGATAATGAAACTTTGTCACCACCTACAATTATACAAGCAGGAAGGCCACGAAAAATTCAGTTGCGTAGTCATGGAGAAACGGCACTAGAAAATCAGGTTACTTGTGGAAAATGTAATAAAAAGGTTATAATTCACATACATGCAGACTTAGAAATAGATAATAGTATGTGTATATTATTAATATTAAATAGTTTCTATAACATGTAATTAGGCTTGCGTAGTAATATTCAAATTGTGCTGGTAATGCAGTTTATTTATTTTTTAATAAATTCAACATAACAAATTCTAAAACGTCGTGACACTATTATGTTTAAACTGGCTTTTTTAGCTAACTATATTTGGGAACTTATTTGTAATTATTTTTAAAAATCGTGTTTTGGGCCCTTATTTACACATAATAGTAACCTCATCAACCATACACACGTGTTTGCTAATTCAACATATTATACTCCACTACTTTACTAAACCATACTCTACAACTATTCATATTACTCATATAAAATTAATCATTTAATCATTTAATTTTTTTAATTGATTAGCCAACTTTATTTTTTTTACTTATTTTTTTAATCGATTTGCTAACTTTATTTTTTTTGCTTATTCAAATTACAAGATAGTTTTCCAGCTACGAATTATTTTTTAATATCCTATTTAAGTAAAAATATATAACTATGAATTTATCCTATTTAATCTAAAACATATAATAAATTTCCTGTTTTTAACAAATCTACTAACTAAACGCTAAGTTATTTTTTTTATTATTTTTTATTTTTATTATTTTTTTATATTTTATATATTTATAATTTTTATTTATTTATTTATTTTTTACGTTTTTTTTTATTTATTTTATATTTTAATTTTATACTAAGCAAGAAGTTTTCGTAGCTGGAACTAAAAAAGTTAGCTATTTATTAGTCATTATTTTCACTTACATCCGATTCAAAATCTTCAGTTTCAGTATCTTCAAGCATGTCAGCTTCGGTTAAATTATATTCAAATTCATTTTCATTAACAGAACTTGAAGCAAAAAATGAATCAAGGTTGGTTTGTCGTAGTGTGCCAATTCGGAGACTTCTTACTTTCTTGATAATTTTTGAAATTGCATTAATATATTCGATCATGTTGTCATTTTGTTGTAGAAGATATTGATTAACAGTATCTAATGCATCTAATGCTTCATAATGTGTAAATTGGCATATTTCTATACTATCATCCGGTTTTTCAGTATTAATATAATCATCTGAATGTCTTGTAAGATCTACTATCTCTTGATCATTAAGTATTTCTTCAGACATATTTTCTTCAGAATAATCAATATAGCTGTCAATATCCATTTCATTTCGAAAACGAAGAGCCTTAATATCCATATAAAGCTCATTTATTAATTCATTATCTGTATCATCATCTACATTATCATCATAAGTATTTGTTTCTGCTGTAACAGGAAGGATCTTTGTATAACAAAAACAATTAAAAATTGTTCTTGTAGTTACATCATTCCAAGCACTTACAATAAATTGTGTAGCAGAAAGCACATTTAGATTATTTTCACTACTTCCATCTTCATATTGATCTAAAAGCCATTTAATAAACAAAGAACGATAATGACGTTTAAATGACATGATAATTCCAGCATCCATTGGCTGGATTCTGGAAGTGGTATACGGAGGTAAGATATGTACAATTGTATTTTGAAGATTTAAACCTGCAATACTATGAGTTTTTGAACCATCTAGTAAAAGAATAACTTTGCGTCCTTCCATTCTCCGGTCAAATGCTTTTAGCCACCGTTGAAATATACATACAGTCATCCATGCTTTAATGTTGGCTTCATACTTTACTCCAAGACTTCTTCTGTTTACATTTTTGAAGCATCGAGGATTTTTATATTTTCCAATTACTAATGGTTCAAGCTTATCAGTTCCACTAGCATTTGCACATAGTACAATAGTTAATCTTTCTTTATTTTTTTTTCTTCCACTTAGACGCATTGTTGCTAATGTTGTATCTGGTTCAAGTCTATATATAAAATTAAAATATATATATATTACATCATTAAAATTTATTAATTATAATTTAAAAAAAAATTATATTTTACCAATAAAATAATGCAGTCTCATCCATATTATATATGTCTTGTAGATGATATTGTGCTAGTAATCTGTTTAATTTTGGAATAGCTGCAGCTGCAGCATCAACATCTGCTGAAGCATCTTCTCCATGCAATTTTATCTTTGCAATTCCATGCCGTTTTTTAAATCTTGAGAGCCAACCTGATGAAAATTTAAATTGACCTTCTGGTATGTTAAGCAAATTTGCAAAAGCTTTTGCTTTTTCTGTTAAAATAGCATCGCTTAATATTAAATAAGCTTGATTTTGCAAAACCCATTCATGTAATGCATCATCAAGCTCAGGATATGTAACAGCTCTTGATCTTTTCACAGTAGGCATTTCTTCAAAGGTATTATTATTCTGTTTTAATATACGTCCAACTGTTGATAAATGAATATTTAAGCTAAAGGTTTCTTTAACCCATTTAGCAATATCAACGTTACTAATATCAGGATTTTTGTCTTTATAGTTTAAGACTTCTAATTTCTGTTTATTTGTTAATATTGTCCGTTTAGTTTTAGAAAACATTTTGAATAATAAAATGCACGATTGAAGCAAGGTTATAAAAACAATTATAAAAAAATTTATTAGAAATTTAATATGTGAAATTTAATTTGAAAAAAAGTTTAAATCAATATTGACTCGAAGATAGTTTATAATATATATTTATAATTTTCTGTATACTAATTCAATTTTCTATTTTCTTTAGAAGCATCTAATTCGAAGTTACTTCTGAGTTTACTTTAGAATTTCACATGTCTATTTTTAAATATTCACAACTATGAATATTTAATTACTTAACTTATTAGGTTAGTCATGAATAAAAACTCAATACAGCAAGGGTGTGGCGACCTAGTGAAGTGGTGGGGTTGCTGCACCCCCAAGCGGCAGGTCTAGAGTTCGAATCCCACGGAC
>CAJVPU010001875.1:0-11754 GCA_910591775.1 Dentiscutata heterogama | reverse complement strand
GATAAGTATAGTAATAGAAGATTTTGTATTTTAGATAAATATAGTATATAATAAAGTATATATCTTTTTTTTTAGACAAAATCTGGGCTGTGAAACAAAAAAGATTTATTACACCATTTATTCATCTTCATCTTGAGTATCATTATCATTTTGAGCATTATCTTCACTTTGAGTATCATCCTCATTTTGAGTATTTTTTCGTTTCTTCTTTCATTGCTTTAAAGCTGCTACGGAATCCTTAACCAAGTTTTTAATTCCTCTTCCCTTTGATTTTTTTTTTTAGTCAAGTAAATTTTTTCCACAAGAAGGTTTTGCATACGTTCTATTCCATGTTGATAACAAGTTTCCATATTGAAGAATCCTTTCGTAGTATTTTGGGTTGTGTAATCAAAAAGAGAATAACTGTTGGGATCTGGATTTTGAAATGCATTATATATCTGTTCACTTAAAGCTCATATTTGTTCAAGTCGATTTGGTATAACATGATCATCAATATCTATTACTTGGTCAACAAATTCATCAAGAACTGATAGTTGTTTAATTTCATCTTGGCTTTCTTGTATTTGTCAGTGTAAGTTTTTCTCATCTCTAGATTTTTTTGTTATCACCTCTTTAACAAATTTAACACCATATATCTCTAAAGCTTCGTCATATACTAGATAATGCCCTTCACGTATAATATTAATAGATGGTACTTGATATAGTCATTTTTGAAGTTGTGTGTTTTTATGTAATTTTCTTAAAAAAATAGTGACTGATTCTGCATATCTAAATTTGCCAGTAACCGGAAAAAGTGATGCAAATGCAGTAAGACATGCAATTTGCAAATCGAAATTTCCTCTTCGAATTCCAATTTTGTGTACTTTTCAATAACCTGCCCACCGATAATAATTTAACCAAACTTTCAAAATATTATTAGACCCATTTTTAATGTCATTAATAGTTTTATTCGTATCTTGTAGATGACGGCAAATTGCAATTCTGACTGCTACCCAGATTAGTTCAAGAACTGTACATGTTGCATGATAATCTGAACCTTTTTCTAAATTCTCTAAATATCGAACACCAAGCTGCAATGCCATATTAAAAATTCTATAACCAGAAAAGGCTACAAGTAAGGCTTGGCATATGTCTTTTGAAGTGTGCCACTGTTCAAAAATAATATTAGTGGTAAGATCTTTATTTTCATAATTTTTAAGTCTTCGAAAAATAGCTTTATCACATGCAATATCGATTATATTAAATCCTGTATTTGCTACATCATTTAAAAACATATTGCATGTCTCATATACATTTTTATTGGAATTTGGTGCTGGATCAGGTTTTAGAATTACTATCTTTGGTTTATCAAATTTGCATCCTATTTCAATGGTTTCAATAACCTTTTGATGAATATCACTAATATCAAATTTATTTTTCTTTTCTAAAAACAGTTCTTCAAAAATTCAATCATAATTTTTATTTAGATTATCTGTAACTATTGATAACCCAAATGTAACTTGTCTCGATTGTTCAGAAAAAAAGACTGAAAGATTATCAGGCAAATTTGGAGGAAGTTTAAACTGGAATGTGATTCGTAGAGTAGCATGTGCAGTTTACCATGCAGTATCATAAATATTTCCATATGCGAATATATTTTTTTTTATATCAATATTATCAATAACTGATAAATTATAGATATTACTTGTAGTTTCAAGTCTGTTAGCAAGATTAGCACTTTCCATGCGCTATCTTTTTGTACAAACTTATGATCCCAAACATAAGAAATTATATGTGCAGAACGAAGAATTTTATGAAGCTTTGAAATCATATTTGGGCATCTACAAAGTGAGCCCAAGACATGAGGTAACCAAATTTTCTAACGACAAAAAGAAATTCCCATCACAATTGATACTAAAAATATTGTGATTCTTTTAATTGATGTTAAATTTAATGGAATTGAAAGTGATCCACGTGATTTTCTTTTTCTTTCAGCAATTTCATGTTTTTTTACAAAAAGAACTATAATAAGACTATTAAAAAAAGACCACAGAGTTTGAGGCAATATCGAAGCATATTGTATAAGCAATTGAGGATTTTTTATTATTGGCAAATTATCTTTAAATGAGATGTGTGATTGCCATAAAGATTCTCCAAGAAGATTTCTGAAGTATGTACACTCATTTTCTTTTAAAATGCTGCTTTTGCTTTAATGCTTAAATCTATTTTTGCTAATCTAAATGCTATTTGAGTAATTAGTAGAGTCGGCATAATAAATCATTCAGAAGGATCTGGATTTATTGGTTTATAAAGCAATTCTCGTGGCAAATAAGGCTTTAACAACTCAACTGCTAGCAACAATGACCAGATAAGCTGTTGTTTTTGTATTATATTATTCGATTTTGCTACTAACTGAATTCAATTTCCAAATATTTCTAAAACTCTAGATAAGTCATCATGTTTCTCATTACAGTCTGTTTCTCTAGTTCCTTTACCATACCTTCTATGTAGATAATCACCATTTGCCTCATAACATTTTAACAAATATATAAAGGTCGTGTATTATTTGTTGACAAAACAGAAACTGAGTAACAGGTTTGTAATGCTTCACATAATCGTAGTCCTAGACATGAAACTCTAATATTACATCCACATATTATTCACGAATGCTTTGAACAACCCTCACCACATGTAAAGAAGCATTTATATTTATTACAAAATAAGCATCTTGCATAATGAAAAATACTACAGTTTGTTTCTAGCGTTTGAATTTTTTTTTAAATGTAGCTGATTTTGATCATAAAGAAAATGCCTATAACAGATACCAAGCTCATTTAATTTTCCATTATATTGCTCAGCGGTATTACGATCGATTTCCCAAGTACTTTTAAGTTGTGCAAGAGGTTAGTTAGCATCAATTCTGTTGTATCATTGTATTTTGTAATTATAATTGTCATTATCTATAATTACACAAGGTGTGTATTTATTATCTTTATTTTCAGGAATATTTGGTATAATTTCATCAAATCCTTTATTTAACTCATCATGTAATATAATTTCTTCTATTTCACTATTAAGGTCATAGTCTTCATTATTATCACCATCTAGTTGTAATATTTTATCCTTAATATTTTGATATGTATTGTTATCGAAGTTTAGAATAAGAAAATTTTCAATTTTATCTACAGATTCACTATCGGAATCGTTATAATCAATGTTTTCCATCATTGTAACTGTGAAGTTTTATGAATTTAAATAATTGTATTTTTTATTTAAAAAAATTTAATTACAATAAAAAATTTTAACATGCGAGAAAAGACTTATTTATATTTATTGCTTAATTATTTATTGATAGAAAATACATTTTTTGCCTTAAATATCTAATAATATCATATGCACAAATTGTTTAATATAAACTCCAAATTTTTAATAAGAAAAGTGCAATAAAAAGCTTTTGATACATTTAAAAAAACTTCCTATTTACTTGTTCTCAGAAAAAGTTTATTACATAAATCTGCTTATCATTTAGAAAATTCTTCTTTTCAGCACATTATTTCCAACTTGTAAATAATTCACTATACCTTTTTTCCCACTATTGGTGCATCTTTTAAATATTAGAAAATCTATTTATTACAAGTTGATAAAACACAATTCATCTTAACACGCTATTCTAACCTGTAAATAATTCACCATACCTTCTTTCCCATGTCTGGAATCATATCGTCTCTTCAATAATACGCTCCTTGAGAAATATTTATTAAATATTAGAAATCAATATTTATTACAAGTTGATAAAACACAAATTCATCTCATTATTAAGAAAATTTCCTTTTTCAGTATGCTATTCTAACTTGTAAATTTACTACGCCCTTCTTCCCACTATTGGTGAATCTGGAATCGTATCATCGTCTCAATAGCATGTTCCTTGAGAATGTTTATGATTATGTCACCAAATTAGAAAATCAATAATTGTTCCATGAGGTGCTAAAAAGGGTATAGCACGAATCTATCAATCATATTTTACAAAGATTTCTTCAGTTAGTATGATTCTAAGGAATAATAATAACACTTTTTAATTTTACCAATACGAGTTTTCTCTGAATTATTATTCTCAACTAAATGGATATTATAGCATGGTGTAAACAAATTATATTAGTATGACCCAAAACAGAAAATATTTTTTTAATTGAACCCAATTTCTTAAAACTTATTTGGATCAAATCTGTAAATGTTAATATCTTGCCTTGCGCATATTTAACTTTATTAATTAATTATTATTATTTATAATTTTTATTTCTTGATTTAATGATTATCCTGCACTTTTGATATTCCTAATATATTTCTCTTATTATTCTTATACATCATTCTGATATTTACTCAACCTAATCTAAGTATGGTTATCTCCCTCCAGTAATGGTAATGGTAACGGTAATGCTAAGCACAATTCCTACTGTGAGTTAAAGCAATTTGGATCTTAATGATAAGCTGTAAAATTAAAAAAAAATTATTATATAAAATTACTGTGATTCTTAAAAAACTATCATAATCTCTGTATCATACAAACACAAAACTTGTAGTTCATTTGCCCAGAGTTCATTACAAATAGGTTCGCAATAGAAAGTGTTAATTGTCCTGGCTTCGCTAATAGTTTTTCTATATAATTAACCAATGCATTAAGTAAATAACTAACTGTTAAGTCAGTTTAAATGATTAAAAGTATGCTTATGAAATTTTTTCTAATCGACATTCATTTTTAAATCATTCAATTAGGGTCATCTCTTCGGCCATATTTTCAATGTCTTGATTTTGGTTTATACTTCTGTTTCAGCACTGTCAAAGAAGGTCTGTTCTAAAACATTAGTGCCTATTTAATAAAACAATGTTTACAACATTGATCACAATGTTGATCGCTGCTAATCGACACCTAAGGGTGTACCTAACTTTATCATCGAGATTCTTTAAAATAAGTATTATAAGTCATGTTCAAAACTGGCTAGAAGATAATTTTTATATATCTTTGTGTATAAAAATGTATTTATTTAAGCAAAAAATAGTACGAAAATTGACGATTTTGCTCATTTTATATGAAATTGTTTTTTTTTATATGATATAGATCATTTTAGAATCTATATTAAAATCACTTCCCATGATAATCACGTGACAAATCATGCGACTGATAACTATTAAACTACTTAGCAGTTAAGGCACTCAAAATGGAATGTTAACATGTTTGAAAAGGACTTGTTGTTAGTTAATCATCGGTAAACAACTTTATTAAAAAAATAATAGCCGTTAAATATGTTACATGCTGTAAGTTGTCATATTAAAGGGGTTAAACTACTTTAACTTCAATTGAAGATCTTCTTCGAACTACAAAAGATTAGAGAGTAAAGTTTTTTTAGCTTAATAAATAAGGTTTTTAGGTATAAAATTAAACTAAAAAACATTGGTGAAACAATATACAAATTATGTGTTGCTATAAGGGTATGTTTTATAAACATGAATTTTTTATATAAAAATTGAAATGATCAACATGTTGATTTATTAGTACACAACATTTTGAACCCCTGTAAAGGGACATGTCCCAGATCTGCTATGAATATTCAAGATGGTAGTTTAGAATTATTTACTAAAACTAGATGGACTTCAGCATTTGGTACTGCAAATTCATTAATTTAGTGCAAACCTGTTTTTGATAAAATTCTTGATAAAAATTGTAATGCAATTACAAATAATACAGTTTACAAGTTATTAAAAGATGAAGATAAAACTTTTTTTAGTACTTGTTATCAAATAATTGCAATATTTTATCTAATTAAAGAAATAATAACTATATTGAAATTATGATCTGCTAATTTAGCTAATTGTTTTATTAATTAGGTGCTGCAATTAATAAGTTACCAAATTATAATCCATTTAAAATAAATGCTATTAATATTTTTAACAAATGATATACAAGTCTTGATATAATATTTATTTGCTTGCCTATTATCTTCATCCTCAATACTGTGAAAATGGTTTAAAAGGTTTTAAAATTTTTGATTTTGTGAATATGCATTGGAATAAAACTTAAAACAATTAAATAACAAAACAAAGCAACCCTATGATGAACAAGATTGTAATAAATTAATGAATCAACTTTGTAAATATAAAGCTCAAGATGAGCCTTTTAATTTTCTTTATGATGATATTCATCAAACACCAATGCTATGGTGGTCTATTATTGATGACAATTATTCTCATTTGCAAAAATTTGCAAAGATGATATTTTCAATAATACCTTTACAAGCTTCTTGTAAATGTACTTTTTAAGTTTTAAAATGGTTCTATGGTGATAGAAAAATATGACTTCAAACTACAAAGTTAAAAGCTATAGCAAAAAACATTTATGGTATCTCTCAAATATTACTAAAGAATTACATTTTCATAATAATAAATATTCAATTCAAGAACAAAATCCTGAAAGAATAATATCTTGAAAATTTAAATCCTGAAAAAAAAATTCCTGAAAAATTACAATTCTGAAAAATCACAATTTTGAAGAATTATAATCCCAATAGGGTCACAATTCTGAAAGGGTCACAATCCTGAAAGGTCACAATCTTGAAAGTCACAATCCTGAAATTAGAATCATAAAAAGTCAGATCTTGAAAGGTCTAAACTAGAGATGAGCAAGGTAATTACTTATTACATAAAAAGTTGCATCACACAATGCGACGATTCTCCAATGATATATACCTGCAATTAATAACATGCTAAATCGACATGTTATGTAAAATGACTTTTTATGCAATAAGTGATTACCGTGCCCATCTCTAGTCTAAACCCGATTTTTGAACTCAGTTTGGTTCAGTCTGATAACCACCCTAGCATAACCACCACGATCAGTTATGTAATCGCTGTTTAAAGTCTGATCTGAGATTTTACTTAACCGGATCTCATAACCCAACATACAAAATTATTATCATTATTAAATAATATAAAATTTTTTATTGCGCCAAAATAAACAAATGCTTATTCGAAATTTGTTCAATAAACAATTATTACCTAACTTTACATACTATATCATAGATTTTTATTGTGTCAAGAAAAATGGTTATTCAAAATTTATTTGGTAAATTATTATTACCTAACTTATATACTATATCATAAATGTTCATGAATTTAAGTTTACTAATGAAAAAAAAAAGTATTTTATTTCATGTGTTCCAGGTTCTTGGAGGTTTTTGTCTGGTTCAGATTCTTTATGTCCTCTATTATCTTTTGAATTGACGCAAAATTGACTCAATATTTTGTTGTGGAAGGCTATAAAACTTTTCAAGGTCAATCGCCTATATTAGAATAGTATCGATATCAAATTTAGATTTTTATTTATAATTTAATTTGATAATAACATTAAATAAGTTATACTTTATAAAAAATTTTTTATATTGAACTATAATTTCCAAATCGCTTTCTTCTTTACTTGACCGTACCGTCATTTTCTACAATACTATTATCATTATTGTCAAGAACTGTTGAAGTAATCGTTATAGAAGTTGTGCATCATCAGGTGATATATGAATTTTCTCACAATGGCTTTTTCATCGAACCTAAATTGAAAGTTAATACGTTTCTAAAATATAATACATACAATATTATAAAGATAAACTTATCAAACCTTTCTGAAGAATGAGGCCGTCATATATTTCTGTATTACATGTTTAGAATCATCTAAACTTTTTTGTCTTTTTTTCAAACTCTTGATGGCAATTGCTAATGTTTCTTATAATAAACATAAAAATATCCATTATCTTTCTATAATGTTAATTGCAATCGCTAGTAAGTTTGCAAGTGATTCATCAATATTTTCTAATTTTATCAATTCGATTTTAAAGATTTATAATTGTATTAAGATCCATTCATGCACTCTCTTCTTTCATATTATCTATAAGTTATTTATAAACTACATCTTTGATATCTTCAGGTTCTATAGCACTTTCTTGCAATTCATAAATATTATTTATATTCTGCTCTTAACGTTTCCGGTTTTGCCTTTGTTAAGCATTCGATACAAGTTTCTTTATTGGTTTCAAATTCACAAATTTACAAATTCATTAATTTATTTTTATAATTCGGCAAGCGAACATTTTTTTAAATTTGATTGGGTTGAATAGTCAGATTCCATTAATAAACATTTGGTAAGAAAATTTTTAAACGATACTTGTTATTAAGTTACAACATATAAACAAACATTGTCATTATTAACTCATTATTAATTATGACTGATACATCATTAAAATTCCAGTAATTAATTCCGACTCCGTACGTAACTGATCATGGTGGTTATGCTAGGTTCGTGAGATTTTTGTAGTATCAGGATTTTGGGTAATGTCAGGATTTTTGTAGTATCGGGATTTTGGGTAATGTCGGGATTTTGGTAGTAGCGGGATTTTGCAATGTCGGGATTTTGAGTGTCAGGATTTTGAGTATCGGGATTTTTGGATATTGGGATTTTGATGTCAGGATTTTGGGTGTCGGGATTTTGGGTGTCGGGATTTTTGTAGTATCGAGATTTGGTAGTGTCGGGATTTTTGTAGTGTCGGGAATTTTGTAGTATCGGGATTTTGGTAGTGTCGGGATTTGCAATGTCGGGATTCTGAGTATCGGGATTTTGAGTATCGGGATTTTGGGGTGACGGGATTTTGATGTCAGGATTTTGTGTGTCGGGATTTTGGGTGTCGGGATTTTGGGGTAAAACCCTAAATTATTGTTAACAGATAAGGGTTCTGAATTTAGAAAGGATTATGAAAGATTAATGATAAAACATTGTGTAAAAATTCAAAAAGCTAATTCTAAACATACTATGGTATTGTTGAAAGATATAACTGAACCTTAGCAGAAAGACTATTTCGAATACAAGATGCATCAGATTTGCTATTGCTAATATCTGAAAGATCTAGGGCTTGGGTAAAAAATCTTTTAATTATTGTTAAAGAACTTAATAATTCTGTAACTCGACTTCTTAAAATGACATCTATAGAAGCTATATAAAAGAAACAGGTTAATACTATATCTTCTTTACCTCACAATAGTCCTGTTAGATTTGATAAATCTCAATTATCTTATAATATTTCAGTAAGATACTTACTTGAACTAGATGAGTTAGAAGGTGGAAGATATCATGCAACTAATTGTAATTAGTCTCCAAAAGCTTATCATATAAAAGAATCTTTAATACAAAAAAATCAACTAGTATTGTACTGGCTTACAGATGAAAATAGCAATAGACCTGAAAGATCATTTGTTCATGAACAATTAATGAAAGTTGATAAGATCGAATATCCACCCAAATGGGTATTACAAGATTAATAGTGAAGTTAGTATCTTTAATACATATTAATTTTAAAATTTCCAAACTATGTATTTTTTGAAGAATTTCATCTACTTGTAATTTTGTTTACTTTTCTATTTTTTCTTCTTGATTAGCTATTTCTAAATATAATTTATATAACTAGTATATATCTCTTCATTGTACTAATATTTAAAATTTACTATTTCTCTATTATAGGTTTTCTTATTTGGAGCACGTTGTTTTGCTACATATCTAACATGATTTCTGGATCTTTTTTTTGCTGTAAAGTTTTAAGATAGTTTACATATGATGCTTCTAATTTATTATATTTTTGGTACCTTGACTATATGCCACTTTAATTACTTCAATTAAAGCTAATTCAATATTTTTGTAATCTACTATTTGAATTTTATATTTTTTATTGTATATTATTTTATTCAGATCTTTTGTTTAAATAAAAAATATTTCTTTTACTCATGTCTGAAAAATATATTTACATAATTCTGGTAAAGTTTGTGGACATAGATGTCAATGTTTTGAAGGGTGCCATGATCATTGGCAATCTAAAAAATGTGTTCTTTGCAAAGTTTGTAGTAAGCTGACTTCTTCTACACCTGGAATGTGCAAAATTCATGCTAAAAATTATTATGTTATGCAGTTTTATGCTCAAAAACTAAACAAATAACAAATGTTCTACTATTTTATACCTGATTTCAATTGAATTTTTATCATTATACATCTAATTTTTACACTGATTTTACATGCATCCTATCTATAATGACTAAAATAAAAATTTGAAAATTGTAAAGTATAAAAATATTTAAGCATAGCTAGAAAAGCATAAAATCACAAGATGTAAAATGATCATAATTATATGATAGCAATTACGTGGTGCATGCCCAATAGCATGTATATAGCTTGGCCAGATAGTATATATGTAATATATCCAGTAACATATACTCTTGCTATTTGTCTTACAAATAATGCGTAAAATTCAGCTCATCAAACTTGTGATGAGACCAACTTGGCATTTAATAGTTCACATGTAGGCCAATGATAAAAATCTGCTACAACATATAAAGATGATGTTGCATTTCTATCATCACTTCAATGATAATGGTGTCAAATTTCTGTTATCACAACACTGATGATAGTGTTATATAGAGTGTATAAAGGTGTAAAAAAAAAGTCTGCCCGCCCTCCCTGCTGCTTTACTGAACACAGGTTTAATTTTTTAAAATTGTCATCTGTGGGATTTGAACTCTAGACCTGCTACTTAGAAAGTGACAACTAGACCACTTCACTAAGCTGCTACACCCTTTTAAATTTAGTTTAAAATTAAAAATTTATCAAAAAATAAAAAAATATTAAAATTAAAAATTAAAAAAAAATAAATTAAATTTTAAGTTTTAGTTTTATATTTTGAGATTTGAAATTAAAATTAAAATTAAATTTTAAGTTTTAAATTTAAATTAAAATTGAAAAAATTAAAAAAATAAATCAAAAAAATAAATTAAAATTATAATTAAAATTTTAATTTAGTAACTTGAGTTTGAATTTGAATTAAAAAAATAAAATTCAAATTTAGAATTAAAAAATAAATAAATATTTAGCTTTAAATTTAATATACTAAACTAGGCCCAATGGGTCTAGATTAGTATATTAACTTTAAAACAATTTTGTTTTTTTTATAAAAATAAAATTTATTTTATATACTTGGCTTTAAATTTAATATACTAACCTGGGTCTAATATGCTCAGATTAGTATATTAAATTTAAAGCAATTTAGTTTTTTTTATAAAAAAATAAAATTTATTTTATATAGTTGGCTTTAAATTTAATATACTAACCTGGGTCCAATGGGCCTAGGTTAATATTAAATTTAAAGCAATTTTGTTTTTTTTATAAAAAAATAAAATTTATTTTATATACTTAGTTTTAAATTTAATATACTAACTTAAGCCTATTAGGTCTAGGTTTGTATATTAAATTTAAAGCAATTTTGTTTTTTTTTATAAAAAATAAAATTTATTTTATATACTTGGCTTTAAATTTAATATACTAACTTGGGCCCAATGGGCTCAGGTTGGTATATTAAATTTAAAGCAATTTTGTCTTTTTTATAAAAAATAAAATCTATTTTATTTATTTAGCTTTAAATTTAATATACTAATCTGGATCTAACAGGCCTAGGTTTGTATATTAAATTAAAAGTATTTTTATTTTTTTTATAAAAAAATAAAATTTTATTTTATATAATTAGTTTTAAATTTTAATATTTTAATCTAGGCCCAATAGGCCTAGGTTTGTATATTAAATTTAAAGAATTTTTATTTTTTTTAAAAAATAAAATTTATAAACTCAGGGGTGTGGCGATCTAGTGTAGTGGTTAGGTTGTCACCCCCACCAAGTGGCAGGTCAAGAGTTCGAAACCCACCGTC
>CAJVPU010001874.1:0-11755 GCA_910591775.1 Dentiscutata heterogama | reverse complement strand
CTACTATTATTACTATTATTACTATTATTACTATTATTATTATTACTACTATTATTACTATTATTACTATTATTACTATTATTATTATTACTACTATTATTACTATTATTACTATTATTACTGTTATTATTATTATTACTATTATTATTATTATTATTATTATTATTATTAGAAAATCATTTTTATATAATTATTGTCGTTAATGTAGCTAATAAATTTGAATCATATCCATATTGTTAAAGCCATTATTTTCAATTACAGTTTCTTTTTCAGATAAACAAAATTTCGGCAATATTCTTTTCCATTTCAAAATAGTTTCATGAATTTCTATAACTGACGGTTGTTTTTATTCCAACATTTCTTTAAAAGATTAACATAATGTTGAGCCTTTAATAATAGTTGGTCTCAAATTTTTTTTTATTAATAAACCATTGCCAGATAAGAATTTTTTTTTAGTGAATCACCAAGATTTCCATAATTCACTATCTTTTGTGGGTTATTACTCTTCGTTTGTTGCAACAATTCGATAGCCTTTTCTTGATCGGGTAATGTTCCATATTCACTTTGATAGCATTCAAATTGTCTAACGTGATCGCCGGTTTCAGCTAATTTTAAATACAGGTCATATGCCTTTGTTTCATCTTCTATAGTGCCTACGCCATTTCGATAACACCATGCGAGACTATATTGTGCAGAGAGACTGCCACCTTCAGCAGATTTCAAATACCACTCAAATGCCTTGTTTTCATCTTTTGTTGTGCCTATGCCTCTTTGATAGCATAATCCAAGATAGAATTGTCCATTCGGATTGCCACCTTCAGCAGATTTAAAATACCACTCAAATGCCTTTTTTTCACTCCTATTTACACCTATGCCATTTATGTAGCAGATGCCAAGATTAAGTTGTCCATTCAAATTACCACCTTTAGCAGATTTTAAATACCACTCAAATGCTTTTTTTTCACTCTTAGCTGTGCCTAAGCCTTTTTGATAGCAACATCCAAGGTTGTTTTGCCCACTCGAATTGCCGCCTTCAGCTGATTTTAAATACCACTCAAATGCTTTTTTGTCATCCTTCGTTGTGCCTATGCCATCTTTATAGCAGAATCCAAGACTACATTTCCCACGTGAACTGCCACCTTCAGCAGATTTTAAATACCATTTAAACGCCTTTTTTTCATCTTTAGTTGTGCCTATGCCATTTTCATAGCAGAATCCAAGATTATATTGTCCATTTAGATTACCACCTTCAGCAGATTTTAAATACCATTCAAAAGCCTTATTTTGATTTTTGGCTATGCCTATGCCATTTCCGTAACAGAATCCAACGCCAAATTGACCATTTGAATTGCCACCTTCAGCAGATTTCAAATACCACACAAATACCTTTTTTTCATCTTTGAGTGTACCTATGCCATTTAGATAGCAGAATCCAAGATTATCTTGACCATTCGAATTGCCACTTTCAGCAGATTTCAAATACCACTCAAATGCCTTTTTTTCATCTTTGGCTGTACCTATGCCTTTTTGATAGCAACATCCAAGATTATTTTGTCCATTCGAATTACCTGCTTCAGCAGATTTCAAAAACCATTCAAATGCTTTTTTTAAATCATTTTCTGTACCTATACCACCTATATAACATATTCCAACATTAAGTTGCCCATTCGAATTGCCACCTTTAGCAGATTTCAAATACCACTCAAAAGCTTTTTTTTCATCCTTTGCTGTGCCTATACCCTTCTGATAGCAACATCCAAGATTACTTTGCCCATTTAAATTACCGCCTACAGCAGATTTTAAATACCATTCAAATGCTTTTTTTTCATTCTTAACCGTGCCTATACCATTTTCATAGTAATATCCAAGATTGTATTGTCCATAAGAATTACCATCTTTAGCAGATTTCAAATACGACTCAAATTCCATCTTTTTGTCCATGGTAATTTTTGAACTGAGGAAAGAAAATAATTGCTGAATAATAGCTTTCATGTTTATGATAATTAAAATTTAGAGAGGTTTGTAATATTATCGTATAATAAAAGCTATACATATATACACGCCGCCGAATTTTAAAAATTTCTATATTTCTGAGAGAGATCAACAGAATATCTAATATCGATATGTCTAATAACTAACCCTCAGTTTCGATAAACATATCAGATATCCGATGCTTCAATCAAAAAGTATTAGATATCTGTTATCTATCGGAACCGATATCCTTCTGATAGGTGAAAATACGCGCCAAAATCGGTTAATTATAGGATTCTCAGCTTGAGGTTCTTGGCATGCTATTACAGTAACAATAATATATAAAGACACGATCTATATTCTTTAAACTTTAGAAAAATTTTTTTTTATTCAATTAAATTAATACAAATAAACCATATGATTATGGCATGCCGTGGCATGCATGTGGTATAAATTTAGAACTTGGCATGTCAAATGGCGTGCCAAGAACCCTAGTTATCTATCAGACATGTCGACGCCTGATATTCTGCTGATCTCTCTCAGAAGTGTTAAAGAAATTTTAAAATTTGACCTGTGATACGTATAATACGTATATACGTACGTACGTGACAGGGAAATCCATCTTATCAAACCTCTAAAATTATTACCTTTATAGAATATCGATGGGCAAAAATGAGAGTGATTAGACTTCTCGAATGAGACGTATTAAGGTTAGTCTGATTCATTGAGTGTTTTACATCACTATATGATATGAATGCTGCCAAGGAAAACCTGGAATTGTGGGTTTTCTGAACTCCGTTTTAAATACCGACCCAGCATTATCTCCCTTATCGGCACAGCAAAAGTTAACATGATCGCCATCATGTTATTGTGCTTCAAGAAATTGAGTAGATCAGAAAAATGAAATGTCAATTGCTGTGCCGATAAGAAAGATAAATCATGTGAATGCTGTGCCAGTAGACCATTTCTTAAAGAGCAGGCTTATCAGACACATGATTTATTAATAATTCATCAGGGATTTGATCAACCCGTTTCCGAAAATGAAATTTCAGAAAATCAGGTTTTCCCTTGGCAGCACTCATGTAGAACTTTGGTAATGATACTTCTCTGTCTTACTTATAATCAGAGTTTTGTTGCGTAGAGGGAGAAGTGAAATGAAGAAGGTCAAGGGTCTACAGTAAATACAAAGATTTATATGAATACGATTAATAAACTGCAAATAAATTTACCGCGAAGAGCTTAGTATTCTGTTATAACAATCTAATCATTATTTTTACTTTGATTTTTCTATGATCTCAATTTTCCTTTTTTTCTAACTCGTTAATAGTTGCATCAGTAAATAAGCGAAACAATCATTTGTCTATCTTATTATAGATAGAGCTTACGGACTCCTTATTCGGATAATATTCGAATAATTTAGATCGGCAAATATCTATTCGAATATTCGCCGGATGACTAACAGAATTCTATTTATTCGAATAACATATAATCATATATATAATATATAGTTACTACGTGTAAATCAGCCAATGACTGAAGTCTCACATGACGAATAATGAAAATTATTCGAATAAAATTTGCTTATTCGAATAAGATATGTTATTCGAGTTATTCATCAGATAAATATTTATCCGAATATTCGCCGAATACAAATATCATTTCGAATAACGAATACGAATACAAGCTTTAGTTATAGATATAAAATTATCTATCGTCTTTTCTCGCAAAATTTACAACTTTAGATACTAATTCATATCATTTTCGTTTAGCTTATCAACTTTTCCAGAAATCTTTATGATCACTTACAAGCTTATTTGTCATTTATCATCTTCAACATCCCATGAATTCTTGATAAATCGTATTTTTTTACGTTTTATGATTTTCACATGCTTTCATGAAAATCATGTCCTTCATGTCCTTGATTTAAGCATGGTGCACAATAGGGTCCTGCGGTAATACAAACTCCTAAGAAAACATCCAATCTTAACAAAAATTGATGCGTTTTAAATAATTATACGTACATAACTATTTGATCAAATATGGTAAAAATTTTATTTTGATTCTATACTTTTATGGAATTAAAATAAAGAAAATTTTATTAAACTTGGTCTAGTTAAAAAAATCTTTACTAGAAATTTTTTTTTTAAAAAAAATTAAATATTAAAGACTGGAACATCTCGTAATTGATCAATCACATGAATTTAAAACAATCATTATGATCAGTGTTGAAAATTCGGCACAAACATTTTGTGCAAGTAAATTTTTTATACAGGAATGTTATTTTATTTTTTTGTGCAATTGCACAGTAATTGTTAATTTTTGTGCAAAAAACAATACATGCACAACATCATGATTAAAAAAAAAGTTGTATAAAAAACTTTTACTGCATTTTTTTAAGTTCTGTGTTTTCAATACTACTAAAGTTTTCCATCCTCGCCTATTTTATTTCAAACCTCTTCAGTGCTATTGCTTTCTTGAACTTCTTGAATTAGTGTCTTTTTTTTTATTTTTTTTTTCTCTTTTGTATCATTAAAACATTCTAGTAATTGATTTATTGTATATTTATTTGTATTTGATTCTTTAAAAATTCTAGACTAGGCAATATTTTTAACCAACTCTATATTATATTTATGACTGCAAAATAGTATTTTTATATTATACGTACGCATGTTAGCTTATAAAAAATACTGCAAAAAGCATTATAAATATACTATAAAACGTCAAAAGAAATCAAAATAAAAAAATCCGTAAAATGACAAAAAAGACACTGTAAAAAGCTTCATAAAACGATGAAGAAAGACATCGATAAAAAAAACACTGATCCACGATTTTAGAGATTATCGATTTTGTCCAATCAAAAACGTGGTTTACCGATAGTCAATAGAAACATGGAGAGAAATTAGTACCCTAAATGCATATTTCCTAAATGCATATTCCCTAAATGCATATTCTCTAAATGCGTATTCTCTAAATGCATAGTATTACTAAATGCATGCTCTTGTTTGGCCCAACTCATATGACATTTATAGATTTTTACCTCCCTAAATGCAATACCTCTCTAAATGCAAGATTCTTTGGCCCCACGGCTATGCATTTAGAGAGATCTGACTGTAAATATATGCACCAGTACTGCAGTGCATTCTTTTAAGTATTAAAAAGAAATTGTTTTTGTAAATCCCTGCACAATACTGTTATATAATCAAATATGACAAGAATATGCGTGGCGGATTCTTTTTCATTAAATTTGATCAATAGAATTTTCAGATACAGTAGTTTATTTTATTTATGATGAATCGTGAAGTTCGGATGATATTCCCATTGAAATAAATGAAATGTGAAAAGATAATGTTAGTTTCAGTAATTTGACTTTTTTAAAAATTTGATGTTAGCTTATAATCGGTGATGCGCGTTGGACATTTGGATACCTTGGATTGGACGTCCAATCCAACGTCCAATCGTGATTTTTGGACTTTGGATGTCCAATGTCCAATGGTCCCAATGGCTTTGATTGGACATTGGACGTCCAAGATCCAATGATTTGGATTGGACTGCTTATAATATATAATATATATATGAAATAATCTTATGTTATGTATTCTTTATACGTAGCATGCGACGTATATTACGAGTACATATCAGATATGGCGCATAATATGTAAGCACTTACGTACGTACTATAATATATTAACTGTTAAACGGCATTATTTCGCATCTGTATTAAAAAATTACATGCAAAATATGTACTGCATGTACTAATTGCACTACCAAAAAATTAATCTTGTAGGTCTTATATAAATACTAAATACAATATATATTATATTGTTTTTTTATTAAAAATCATTAAAGTTAGACACCCGTTTCTTTGTATTTTTCGCGTTTTTTTCGTGCAACGAAAATTTAATCTATATAGGAAAAGTTTATGCAATCTAGTTCACACATTACCATTTGCCAACACGCGTTATTTAGGGACCCGCGTGGATCCATAACTTTAACTCTAATTCTAATCTGACCCTAATGGTATTGACCAGAATTACTTTGCCTATAAAATAAGCTTCGGTGAAATGAACTTGTCGGTAAGTAATTGTCGGTGAAATGTGGTGTCTACGAAGTGATTGTCTGTGAATTGATCAGATCCATTTTATTTCTTTTTTCCAGGTAATATAAGGCTTCATTCTTTATTAGGGATACAATCCGTTACTATTGGATCACTACAGTTTCATGCCAAAAAAAAAGAAAACTAACATAGCCGACAAGCTGGGGTTTTCTTACTTTATAACCACACCATGTGAAAGTTGGGATGCTCTAGAATATCATAAGGAATGGTGTGTGTCCAAAAATCCTGTTGACAAGACAACAGTCACGACAGCAATCATGCGGCAGTTAGAATGGGTTATGAAAGAAGGATCAAAAAAAGAAAAAAAAGGGAAGCTAAAAGAACGTATATGCAATTTAAGGCCTGTTTTTTTTTGTTTTTTTTTTATGGTTAGAGGTTTCTTTTGCGACGTTCATGGCAGTTGTAGCAGGAACCCTGTTCCAACTGAGATTGAGGCTACCCGCTGGATTACGATTCTACTGAAATCTTTTTCATGAATTATTTAGAATAAAAAAAAATAGATTTTTTTGATGGCCTACATTTGCTAAAATAGCTGTAATCATAAATCTTTATAGGAAGGCATAAAGACTGGTGGTATCGATAATTATAATTTTTATTATAAAATGGATATACTAACTTAAAGAAAGCTATAGTTTTCGCAAAAATTCGAGAAATAGAGGTAAGGATTTTTTTTTTTAGCATTTACATGTATATTTAAGTCGCTTAAATATACATGTAAATGCTAAAAAAAAATATATATCCTTACCTCTATTTTTCGAATTTCTGCGAAAACTATAGCTTTCTTTAAGTTAGCATTAGTGATTGGACCCATCTAAAAAAATGCAACTCGGGTAGAACCCGGATGGGTCCACCATCGAGTGACCCGGTTAACATCCGGTGCCGTTTCTTGTCAAGATCTCTTAGTTAAGAACAGTCTTTTTCATAAATTTCTAAACACACCAAAGGTGTTTGGCAATATATTCTGAATGTATCGACATTAAAATAATAAAATTTATCAGCAGAATATGTAATATAAAATATATATATTTTGTATATCGGAATGGAATCTTGCTAGATTTAGAATCAACGTAGGTTGACTTTAAATACACTCAAGTTGAAACGAAATTTTAACTTTACTCAAATTGTCAAAAATTTCGAACTAACTTAAAGTTAATACTGAATCCATTTAGCGCATATTTAATTTATAACTAAAGCCATTGGAATTCGCAATGCACTTCAAAGCTATTTATGTATATATATTCTAGTCACAATTTCTAGCTATACTAATTATTACAATGTTTACATAAATATTATATTGCCCATTCGACGTACTACATATATATCTTATATATCGATCGTACTGAAATCAAAAACTTAACCGAATCAGTTAAAGAATCATTCGGTTAATTTTATAAGGTGTCCCAGAATTCATGATAATAGCTGCAATAACATTTATTTTTGACCGATCAAATACTTACATAGATTAACTCGTGATGACTCCTGGATAACCCACGGGTTGACCCACTCGCTTCCATCCGGGTTGCAAAAACTCAACCCGAGTCACCCATTCACCCACGGGTGACCCCACCCGGGTCCAATCACTATTGAAGTCTAAACCTATTTAAGTTCTCGTTCCCATGCAATAGGCTTATAAATAATTGCTAATGGTAAGATGTTGAACTTACACTTCAACTATCCTTATATAAATATTTTTATATATATGTAGAATAAAGGACATAAAGTAATGGGAGGTATAATGGCGCAGGAGGGTAATTTGGCGCACTAAAAATAAATGATTTCTAGCAAGTTAATCGAACTTCATCCACTAAGTAAAGTTATTGGAAATGCTGTTTTTTAGATACCTTTAAAATTTGATGCAATTTGATTAATTTTTTATTAGTTGACTTTCTCATTATACGTCTTGGGCAGAAAATTTATAAATATATAACGTGAAAATCGATTGATGAAAAATTAACCAAATTGCAACAAAATTTGAAGGTATCTATAAAACGTTATTCCCAATAACCTTACTTAGTGGGTGAAATTTGACTTGTTTAGCAAAAAATCTCGCTTGTTTTATGTAAACCGTTTATTTTCTATCTGCTATAGAAAATTGATGTACGTACGTACGTACGTACGTGTGTACATATGTATTGTAATACTCTAGTAAAGCGATGCGCCAAATTACCTTCTAAATTTAAATCTCACTTTTTTCAATAGTTTTAAACGAATAACAAGATAGCTTGCATTTTATTATAAATGTTGTTATTTAATTAAAGTTCATGAGTAGAGGTATAAGCTCTATAAATTTTATAAACATTCAACTTTTTTTAGAAGAATTTTACTATTAGCAATTCTTAAGTGCGCGATTATACCTCCTGTTACTTTATAAATAGAATAAGAGATCTCTTGATGTCTTGAAAAATATGATAGCGGAACTTAATGAAGCATCATCAAGACTGACCGACTTTGCTCGTACCAGACAAGATGCCATAAAAAGAAAAAAGCAGTATCACCAACTACATGGATTTACTACTCCCTATCTAGATAGTCCAATATTACATTTATTGCAAGAAAGCTCATCTATTGAAGAAGAGATGGAAGGTAGTTAAATAAAACGTCTAACGAAAGAAAAAAATCTTTTCATTGTGGAGAAAGATGAAGAAAACATCATAATTGATGGTATTCCGCGCGAATTTTACTTCAAACCGAAGTTTCTGCGAATGATTTGTATATAGGAGAGGCCAATGTATCATGGCACTTTCGAACTATCAAAATCAGTCTTTAAATATTTCAAAGAATGAGGTGTGCTAAAACTAATTGGTGAAAATCCAATTCACTCTAAAAAAACAATACAGTAAAGACTACAACTGATGAATTAATTTCGTCATTAGCAAATAATGATGAAAACGAATATGGAAAGTAGTTATTCTCGTGGACGAATATGATTCGCCCATATTAGGGATTATCGAACGTGCAGGAAGTTCTATCATTGTCATCAATTTTATTATTTGTCCCAAACTCATAACTTCAGATGATGATATCAGATCGACAAGAGCATCATTCAAAAAGGACACCTAAATTCAGGCGCTTAGTTAATAAGTCACATAATGCTAGCAGGAGTCGTCCTTTTTGGTTTGGACGTTTCTAATAAGGATACCAGTCAATTTAGTTATGATGTAATCAATAGAATAATAATAATGCATCATTTTTTAACTGAATAGTTTGACATTTTTTAAAAAATTGATTCAGTAATATATAATAAAGCTTTTGAACAATTTTTCTCTATTCTAATTTTTGAAATTTCTTATACTGTATATATTGAAATTCTTCTTCTTTATTTTTAACATAATACAGTCAACTCTTTCTATAACGAACTGTTGGTTCTAGATATAAAAATAAGTTCGCTATATAAAATTATTATGTTTTCTTAAGAAGCCTTAACTCTTTTTATACCGAACTAATACGAAATTCAAAAACCTTTAATTCATTATATCCAGAATTCGGTATAGAGAGGTTCATTATAAAGAGAGTTGACTGTTATATATATATATTTAGATCTCTGATTCTTTAATAACATAAAGATATTAATTTAAACTAGAGTTAAAACTGGATCCGGGTTCTAATAATAATAAGATACGGGTTTACAACTGTTTATAAATTCTGGGACGCTTGAAAATTTGTTCGTTTCCTGAAATCCCTTTGGTTACGTCTTATGATTTGTCAAACTCTCTGAAAATTACATTGCTATAATTAGATCTGGATCCAGGTATTAAATCTAATTTAGGCGGTTATGATCGCATTCAAATGAATAAATACATAAATATGTAATCAAAAATGATTCTGTAATATGTAATTTATTAATAATCTAACTGAAAAGAAAAAAAAATAACGACTGCATCATTAGCTTAAACATGAACATGATTATTGATACTTAATAAAAATATAAATTATATTCAATGCCGTTAAGAAATTGAGTAATTAGTGCTTATTCAGTTCGTGTTTTATCATAATGACTACTTATGTTTTGTCATGATGACTATAAAGACATCTCAATTAGAAGCAATTATATTTACCTAAGAATTATTTTCTATTTTTAACTCAAATAAAGCATCATCACATGGTCTTTATTATCAAAAAAACAATTAATAAAAATAATGATACATACAATACATTTTCTTTTTCCTAAAAGAAACAATTCCGTCTTTTAATAATCTTCGTCTCGTCCTTTTTCGAAATGATTCGAGTTTTTCTAAATATTAACCCTTATAGACGAAGCGTTATGTGTATTTATTAAAAGTAGTACAATACAAATTCTCATAGCTACTATCTCTGTCTACAAAAATGTTTTTTTCAGCTGGAATTTGCTCTTTCTTACCTACGAAACATGCGTTTGCATATTTTTTCGGATCCGTCAGGGAGTCTACCTGCGAACATGTTTTTACATGTTTTTCAGTTTCTTCTTACTAGATACACGTTACACGTATTTTTCAGCGCCACCTAAAAAAACATAAAACATTTCTTTCAGTTTCTCAACACCTAATCAACACTAAAAGTGTTTTTCGGTTTTACCTATCTACCGAAACACAAGTGTGAAATACGAAGTGTGTTTCTTCGATGGTGCGGAAGGGAACATGACAAAAAAAAAAAACCAAAAATAAACTTTCAACATAAAAATTTTTCTTAATATATACCAATATGCATAATAAACATGCTTCTGTTACACTAAAGTATTAATATATACAATATACACGCGTGTGTACTTTTAGCCAAACGGACATATTTTTTGTATATGTTGTGCCTCAGATCGATTCTCGCGTCGGATCTAAACTGACGCACGTCAGATGCCAATTTCCAGGTGACGCACGTCACCTGTTGATTGGTCATCTGACGTGCGTTGGTTGTAATCTAACGCAAGATCATCAAAATCAAAAAAAAAGTTTCTTTCAACGAAAATGTAATAACGTCATTATGTAATAATGTAATTATGAGCAAGGGTATAAAAAAAGCCCTTTGCCTTCTGTCTTCTCTTTCTTGGAACTTGGTTTGAATATTTCTTTATGAACATTGGCTTTTGCATTTGACATGGCCTTTGCGATTCGATGTTGGCTTTCACATTCGACATTGGCTTTGCATTTGACATTGGTGATGCCTATAATTTTTCCACATTCAGCATTGACTACATTTTGCCACGACAATTTTTTTTTTTAAATAACTGATCTTGTTTTTACCTTCATTAAGCACTGGCATTATTTCTTTGATGCTGCTCTATAACTGGGCTTGTTCTTGCCTCTTTTTAAGTAGTTGCTTTTTTTTTTTTGGCATGCCTAATTTTACTTATAACTTTGATCTTGCATTTACCTTTCTCAAGTGTTAGTTTGTTCTTTGGCACTACCTTGTTTGGTTTTGTTCTTGCCCTTTAAGTGGTTGCTTATAATTTTGAAAATAGAGTATACATTAATAAGTAGAAATACTCTTGACCGAATCATGAAAAAATATATAGATAATCTTCCAAAAGCCAAACAAAAAAAAGCATTAATAAACTATGAGTTATTAAATAAAACAAAAACGATTCTGTTAAATCTACAAGATAATTCACTCTATAATAAAACTTACGGTCTTGGCTAAAAGCAAATTCATGCTTGAAGAAATTTTGTCAGGGGACTACAAAGTAGCTATGAGAATTTGTAT
>CAJVPU010001873.1:0-11757 GCA_910591775.1 Dentiscutata heterogama | reverse complement strand
AATTATGTAAAAAGTTTTCATTAAGTCTAATAAAGATAAGAGCATGGTCTCACCTTTAACATTAAAAAAAAAAAAAAGAACTAGAAACTGAGATCAAAGATCTAAATGATCAGATTCTTAAGTAGAAGAATACACTAGCTAAACTGCTAGCTTGCTACTAGAGAAAAAGAACTTGTGCTTTAGAAGCATATACTAAGAGAAGAGAGACTATAAAGACTTAAAGCCTGGGCAGACTGCTCTTTCAGTTTGTTAGCTAGAAGTAAAGAAGGAACCAGTAAAGAATCTAGAAAAAAAAGAAGTTAGAATATAAATACTAGGATTATTGTGAACTTTGCAAGGCAAGAAGTATATAATAAGAAATTAATTAAAAAGGTTGTAGCTTGAAATATAGATTGTGTTACAGCAATATCTAAAAAGATAGCTTGAGATACAAACCTGGTAATAGCAGCACAACAGGTACTAATTAGTAAAGAGTTATTAAATATATAGGTAAATATATGTGTAGAATTAGAGTTCTTTAAACTCAAATCAAATCAAATATTAGACCAATTTGAATTTGATCAAATCAAATTTGCTTTGATTTGAATTTGATTTAATTTTAAAAACTTGAATTTGAATTTGATTTGTATTTAAATTTTAATAATAGTTTTTCAAATTAAATCAAATATTTGTTAAATCAAATCAAATATAACCATATTTGAATTTGATTTAATTTGAAATTTTTGTATTTGAATTTGATTTGAGTTCAAATATTTGATCAAATCAAATTAAATCAAATCAAATTGTGGAACTCTATGTAGAATATATAGGTTTACTATAAGAATAAATACTCTTCTAGAAAACTAGGCTAACTGGAGACTAAAGTCTATAGCAAATTATCTCGAAAAGATATATTAGAAAGAATATAGTGCAGAGGTTGAAGCCAAAGAGTTTAAATAGATAGCTTTTTAGTTAGACTATAGATATAGTGGCTAGTATAAAACCTTAAAGCAGACTGTTTAAATTAGACAACCAAAAGTTTTACGTGTAGCTAGTTATACTTTTGTAATACTACTGTAATATGTCATTAGTCTATCTAATTAGTAAACCTATTAGAACTAATAAAATGCCAAAGGTCTAAGTGGTTATCTTAATATTAAAAAATATATATATATATATTTTAAATATAATAATCAATAATTACTAATAGTTATACAACTATTATAGGTATTTGTTAACTATTTTGAATATAGCAACAATAATAGCAATATCAAATAATATATTTTAATAGACTTAAACAAATAGGTTAAAAAATAATCTAATAGATAACAATATTAAATAGCATATTTTAGTAAATTCAAACAATTAGTTTAAATAATAATCTAATATAATCTAATAGGTTTAATACAAGTTTGCTATATTTTTGTTATATAATAGTACAGAATAAATCTTCAATAAATCAAAAATAATTATTTTAATAATTTGTTAAACTAATTAAAAAAAATTAAATATAAGTTTGAATATTGTTTTAACTAATTTAATAACTTTATTCAGAACTTAATATATACTAATTGGCTTATATATTAATAAAGATAAGATTAGTTTAAGCTAGCTTGACTTGGCTTAAAAAGCTAAGCTAGCTAGCTTATATAGTATATAATAAATTTGAATTTATTATATAACAATTGTGAATATATATAACAAAATTAAAATTAATTATATAATATTTTAAATTTATATACTGTAACAAATTTAAATTTATTATATAATAAATTTAAATTTGTTATATTTTTGATATATTAAAAATATAACTTTTGATATACTTACTTGTCTATTAAATATCTTTACTATACTTTAGAAAATTAAATATAAATTACTAGTTTAAGTAATACTAATATTGAATAGTTAATATGTTTACTGTATACTTATATACTTTTTTTATTTAAATTTACAAGTAGAATTTACTTGCTTGGTGCTTTACATTTATGGTTGATCTATAGCATATATGGGCAATATAGAATTATTATAAGATTATAATATATAAAAACAACTATTTGACTAATTTAAGCAAATTTATAAATAATTAGGATGAGGTTATAGTTTAAATTAAGGTTAGGCTAGAGTTAATCATAATTCATAAAATGAATTCTTTAGCTTGTGTTTTCGCTTTTTTTTTAAAAAAAAGATTTTTTTATACACCTAATCATATATTCCTATTGAATAATTAACATATGATCTTGACTTTTTTCTGCGACTAATCTATTTATTAACTGTGTACTAATCTTTTTACTGGTATACATACAATTTGGATGTTTTGGTGATATAACAGGCAATTTATTGATGATTTTATCAGCGTCTAAGAATTGCTTTTTGATTTCATTATCATTCGAACTCTCCAAGCATTTATTCCACTCATTAAGCGTTTTCCAAAGATCAAAAGCTTTGGGTCGTTTTTGTGGATCGGAATTCATGCATAGTCTTGACAATTCAACATAACAATTAGGAGTTTCAGGAGCAAATCCTGGCCGCAATTCATTGCAAATAATATTAATTGCAAGACTTTCATCAAATTGCTTTTCATCAAAAGGTCTTTGCCCAGTTGACATTTCTGTCATGATGACTCCAAATCCATAAACATCTGCGGCTTGTGTAAACTTTTGACCTGACAAAACTTCTGGAGCAATATAGGGCATGACACCATAAATACTACCTTCTGAATTATTTTCTTCATTCTTTCTGGATAATCCCAGGTCTGATACATAAGATCTTATTTCACTATAATAATTACTTTGCAAAATATTACCACTATGAAAGTCTGCATGGATATACCCTGCTCGATGAATCTGCTCTAAATCGTAAAGTATATATAAAAGCAGTTGTAATTTGTCTTTCCACTTAAGTGTTCTAAATTTTTTTGCTAAATAATCATAAAGATTTCCATTATCAGCATATTGAAATACCATTAGGTATTCGTTTGTTTCGGGACTTTGAGTTAATCCATATATTTGTAGACCACTTGCCATTAATTTACATCGCAGATGATTTTTAAACTTGTAAATTTAAATAAATGCATTAGCTCAATAAATTATACTCAAATTAATAAAAGAATAAAAACTTACTTCATTTAATAAATCAAGAGGATCTTTCCTAGAACCAGACAAAGTTTTGAGTGCAACAATGCTTGATTTTTCGCGTGACTGTACATAACTCCCATCAGATTTGATCTTGATTTTTCGCACTCCATCTAACCAGGTCGCTGAAAATATAGTACCAAATCCTCCTTTGCCGATTATTTCAATATTATCTAGCCTATTAAACGGAATCCATTCAATCACCCTTTCATAAGTAACAGTTTTAATTTGAGATTCTTTAATACAATCATCAATATCCTTGTTTCCAGATGTCCATCTTATAGTATCTACGGGATCACATGCAAAGCACCAGCTTTTTGAAGTATTATATTGCTTGCAATGTGTACATTTTCCATAGGATTTATGCCGAGTACTACTTGAAAAATACAGCCGGGATTCCTTAAGTAATTGGGAAGAATCGGAGAAATCATGTTGAAAATATTTATTGAAATAAAATTTAAAAAATTCATCATCATCATTGTCTATAAAACGATAATTATCAGGGAGAACATCTTTTTTAAACCAAAGTTTGGCTTTTTCAATATTTTCTTCCACACCAATTCCAAATGCGCAACAAAGACCAGCTTTGAATACACCATTAACACTACCTATATTCGCAGATTTTTGATAATAAATGAATGCTTTTTGATGGTTCTTTTCAACACCAATTCCATTTTGATAAAAACAACCAACATTAAATGCACCATCTACATGCCCTATCTCAGCAGATTTCTTATAATAAATGAATGCCTTAAAATTATTTTTTTCAACTCCAATGCCGTATTGATAATTATAACCAACATTATATATAAAATCAGCAAATTTTTGATGGTACGTTAATGTCTCATGCGTATTGTTTTTAGGAACAATTTGCAAGGCCATGTTAAAGTCTGTATCTCTATCTGTAATAGAACTTATTCTTGACAACAGACCTTTATTTATGCATGAATGCCATTTATTTAATTTTTCTTTTAATTCTATAGACTTAGGTTGTTGGGAAATTTTGGCACCACAACAGTGAACTGTCATTTTTACAATTAGTTCTGACATACGAACGCCACAAAACGAAAACCTAGAATTCTTTATTTTCTGAAATTTCACTTTCAGAAACAACCGTTTCTGAAAATGTAATTTCGGAAAATCAACAATACCAAGTTTTCGTTTTGTAGCATTCATATATTTTGGAAGTTCTCGTCCCGCAGCATTACAAACTTTATTCTTTAAATCAGCATGATAGTA
Organism: Dentiscutata heterogama; assembly: GCA_910591775.1. Lineage (NCBI taxonomy): Eukaryota > Fungi > Glomeromycota > Glomeromycetes > Diversisporales > Gigasporaceae > Dentiscutata > Dentiscutata heterogama. The sequence continues at coordinate 7,408 of CAJVPU010001873.1, read as the reverse complement.
TTGGGATAGGCAGTTTAGTATCTTGTATAATAGTATACTAAATAAGTGTATATTTGCCTCTTGCTCGTATTTTTTGACACACGAAACTTCTAGTGCAGCATAGAATAGGTCATCGATGTTGTTATCCATTAACAAATAAACCGAAATTTTAGCTTTTCCTTCATGAATTAAAAATATTTGTGCCTCCTACAAAATATTATATTATAAATAAATTTAATGATAAAATTACTTGTAATCATCTATGTTGTGAAATATTAATGTCACTGGTTATATCTCATTGTAAAGACATATCAATACGTCTTTACAATGGGATATAATCAATGCCATGGATATTTTTGTCCAATAATCACGATCAATCCTTCGTTTACTTTTTTTTTACATTCTCTCTTTTTTTTTTTTTTTACTCACATTTTTATTTACCAAAATCTGGATTTTAGTCATGCTTCGCAAGTGATATAAATTAGTTATCGATTGAAACAAATATGGAAAGAATATTTCATTGATCGTATTTAAGAGCTTGAAAATGTGGTTAAGAATAAGACAGCTCATATTAGAAAGTTGAATCTATTTATAATTGCTACAGCGTTATCAATCATTGTCAAAGCGCAAAATGTTCTCCATTTAGTAATTCGAGATCGTTAGAAGTCCACACACTTTCGTACGGAAAATGAGAATTTTGCAAGACAGCCAGATTTAGGTAATCAAAGAATTCGCTTATTTCTAAAGGAATCGAACAAGGAATCACCATCCATATAGATATCAATTCTAATGAATCACGATGCCGTTGCATCTTTTCTTGATTTTGATTGGATGTAGTCTATGATTTTCTTACATAATGATCTAGATTTCGATCGGTTACTTTTTTTGGGATTGCTATGCATGGTGTTACAGTATAAATAGTATATATCGGAAATTCGGACGAAATAGAATGCGGAAGCTATAATGACATATAAAGAAAAAGACTGCGGAAGCTATAAACAATATCGAAATAGGATGTGGAAGCGGCCGAACGTCAATACACATTTCCTAGTGGTTGGGAAGTTCATGATTTAAGTCAATTCAAATTGACTCAAGTTGACTCAAGCTGATTTGGCTTACTATTGAGAGTTGAGAAGTCGATTTGAATGATAACTATATTAAAAAAAAATTGAGGAACTATATCTCAAATCGTATGTATCTAACGTATGAATAACTATGTCGCAAGTCAGACAATATAAGAATAAGTAGCTACAGTCAAACCTAGTGCTCGGCAAAATCAAACTTTTTTTTGACACTCAAATACATGTGACGGGCTGACTTTTAAATCAATACAGCAATACTGTATTTTATAGTTATCGCATTACCGTATTGCTGTATTGATTTAAAAGTCAGATTGTCACATGTATTTGAGTGTCAAAAAAAAGTTTGATTTTGCCGAGCACTAGTCAAACCCTCTAAATGCCCTATAAAAATTCCATAAGTGCATGTTTTCACTTGGGCCCAGCTAATATAATGCTTATGGATTTTTTATCTTCCTAAACACAATACTTCTCTAAAATGCAAGTTAGACTAAGTTTTTGCATTTGGTCCTATTTAGAGAGGTCTGACTGTATGTCTCAGCCAGATGTATTTTAACATGTAAAGACACTATAAATATTACAAAAAATCTTTAAACTTTTTCGCAAAGTTAATAATTAAAAATGCTATAAAATTTTTTTTCAATAAAAATGAAACTATGAACCTTGACATTCTTTTAAAACCTTTTGCATAACATCACTCACGTATAGAATAGTTGTGTAGTAAAGCCACAGGTAAATAGTTATTTATAAATTAGGCGAGGCAAAGTAAATTTTCCTGGTTTTCATTTCCCGACTGGGGCAATTTTTTCCAATTCAAAATTTACAGCTATTACAGCTATTTTAATAATTCTGGGACACCTGCTCATTACCCGGAATCTTTTTGGTCGTTTGGTAAGTTACCTAACTCTTCAGAAACTACATCGTTGTTTTCGGACCTTCAGTCCGGAGGCAGTGATGTAATTTCCGAAGCGTTAGGTAATTTATCAGATGACCAAAAGATTTGGGTAAAAAGTAAGGGTGTTCTCAAGCGCCTAAATCAATTGATCGGAAATAAAATTTAAATAGTCGGGGGCCAAAAAATTGATCAAGTGAGTTGCCGCTTCACTTAAAAAGTCTGGAGGCGCAAACCACTTTTTTTTTTCATAGAGTTAACGCTGATTGGCCAAAATTGCTAATTTATAGTGTAGAAAATGCGGTTGTTCAAGCTCTTCGCTTTACGCCATGGATCTTTAGAGAAATTAAAATCGTCAAAAATTATTACGTTGCTTTTTATATTCGAAACACTTATCGCTAATAAAAATTCCAGGAAATTCAAAGAGCAAAACTTGCTAGCAATTGTTATTTTCTATTTTTTTCGTCAAAAAATAATTATATTTATTTATTTTAAAAATTTTTAATATTCAAATGCCTCATTATTTTCGGTGTTGGTTTTGTTCGAATTAAAGGAGAAAAAAGCAGTAAACAGCATACGAATATTCGTAAAGAAAATTTTGGATACTTTGAATTGCCGAAGTTACATTTGTTTGTTGAGGCGTTGCCAAAGAAGGAGTTACATTTGCTTGTTGGATAGTTACCTTTTTTTTTTTATTATTATTACGAATTGCTGAAGGCATAGTGATAATAGAGTAAAACAAGGATGTTTGCTCAAACAACGATTGAAATCATTATTACGATCAATTGTAATAATTAAGCATCATCTCAATCACTATCAGATCACATTGAGGGAGTTGCTTGAGAGCACCCTATATCAAGATCACGGGTATTTTTATTACAAATATGCTCACGTATCTTCCTCAATGTGATTAATTTATGATCATGTTGGTGCTCAAGTATTACAATAAATTAAAATATTGATTGCAATTGATACTGCTTGGGCAACCATATTTATCATTATTACCATTTAACGATTATTGTTTTTACAAATCGAAAAATAACAATAATAATGAAAACTATGGATTAACGAAAGGATAAAGTAATCAACGACCCTTTCAAATTCTGTTTCTTCTTTTTCAGAATTTACTACAAACTAAAAGAAGACAAAAATGTGCCTTTTTTATTTGCGACGAAAATTCTAGCATAAGTAATAAGGTAATAATTTCGTCGACGTTGGTAAGATCCATAACGATAATGATAATGCAAAAAGAGTGAAGAACTTGAACAATTATTTTTCCTAATAAATCAATAAAAAATTTCGACCAATAAACGCAACTTTATGATAAAAAAAAAGGACGTTTGGGCCTCTATCTCTTGTTGATTTGAAATACCCTTAATCGGTTAAACGAACTTCCGCTAATAAAATTTTTATTTTTGACGTTATTAATTGGAATAATCAATATAATTGATTCGTTAAACTATTTTTTTATTAATAAAAATTTACCCACAGACCCGTTCCGACAAATTGATTATGGTGCTTGAGAACGGCAAAGTTAAAAAACTAAGCCATAATGTGAAAGAAACTTCCGATAAAGTATGAAACTCCTATGAAGTGGTAAACCCCCGGTGAAAAATCTTATTGAAGGAAGAATATATTAAAAGATAAAATCCTAAGAAAGACAAGAGGTTAAGTCGTAATTAGTATATAACCATTTTTTTTCGTGATGTCAACTCCTCCCCGAACAAAAAAGTGCTGTAGTAACTATCTAGGTTAAGTTTTAAATCTCATTGTGTATCATGGTTAATTGTTAGGTAAACTGTTGGTAGATGACAAACACGAGGGGTGAAACTCTAAAAAAATGATGAAATCCTCGGTAAAAGATGAAAAATCTTAATACATTGTTTTAATATCTGATCTCGTAATTTCATTGGTCAATTAAGATGATCATTTTACAAGATTTAAAAATTACGAAACAAATTACGAAGCTATTTATTTATTATCAATATAAGCTCATCATACTTTTTTTAAAACAAAAATAAAACCAAGTTGTAACTAATAATAAATAAGATTCAAAAAAGTGCGAAAAAGAACTGTGTGCGGATGAGGGCCGTCACAACACCCGTCGGTCCGGCTCGGCTCACCCCATCCTAGGTATCGAACGCTGAACAGGCGCGTACTGGCCAGTGAACAATACCACTACACTAACTTACCCGTTTCCGATAAATTTTTTTACATTAATTTATTTGTAGAATAACCCATGACTTCGCATATCATAATCATAAATGGTTGGATTGTTGAAGATCGATATACATTTCTATTTATATAATTTATATTTGTACGTAGTATAATTTATTATACTGTATTGAAAGCTATCGTTTAACATTGTAAATAATTTCAGTTTCATTCAAGAACTCATACACCTTGAACTGAATAATGGGTAAGAGAGGGTAGGGTATTATGGCGCGGGTGGGTATTATGAATTAACCATAGCTGCCGCAACAAACTTGTCACGGCAGATTTTCGATTTTGATTGGCTAACGGCAAAATTTTCGGCCCGCATTACAATATTACTAATTTCCGGCCGGAATTAATTTTTGATTTTTCATTACAAAAATAGATAGTCAAATTGTAAATTTTTGATTAACCGATAAAAAAACAAAACAAGCGAAAAAAGAAACGGCAGTCTAAACCTACTTTGATGCACTAATAAAAAATGTTGAGGAAGTCATTATACCTCTAAATACTCTTAAATATAACTTCAAATAGCTCTAACCTTAATATTAAATTAAATAAACATTGAATTAGATAAATTTTCAAAATTCACACCGCTTTATCCGACCTCCAAAAATAGAAATTTTTGAAAAATAAGCCTGCATTATGGTAAAATTGACCCAGGAACAATTTTTCACTTAATAAGCGGCTGCGATTTTATTAGTAAAATTCCGAGTAATTCCCTAATTTTTTGATCGCTCTTTTAGCCAATCAAAATCGAGAATCTGCCGTGACAACTTTGTTGCGGCAATATCAAAGCACGCAGCACCTACTGTGCCGATCCAATTTGTCTATTGCACTTAAGTTCGCAAGACTTACTCGGAGAAGAATACTTACAGTTAGCTAATTGTGCTGGGGTGTCTTCATAACAATTACATATTATTCATAGAATTTTCAGTTTATTCGAGCAACAATGAAGTCGACTATGCGAATAAATCTAGTTTTTTTTTAAATCTGAGCAAACTTTCCGACAATCCCAAAGTTCAAAATAACATAGTTAACTAAATTCTTAAGTTGCAGGCGGACTTGTTAGAAAATAATAAGAAAGATCTTTTGATTTTAATGAAAAGCAAGAATATAGAACTTTTGAGTTTAGCGGAAAACAAGAAAGAACTTGTGAGTTTAATGGAAAGCAAGGAAAAAGAACTTTTGAGTTTAACGGAAAGGATAAGGAATTTTTGAGCTTAACGAATAAATTTAATGAGCTTAAAAATTTTGCAGAAAACAGAGTACAATTATTATTGCAAATGAGGCATATGAGTAACGTAAAGGGTGCCTTGAAATTTATTCGCGCGCAGGTAATTATTTCTGTAATCATTTTTACCATCTGAATTTTGAGTATTGAGAGGGCTTTACACGGCAGATTTTGTCAAAAGATATGTCGATCGTCTTTACAGAACCGTAGGTAAGGCTCTGATGCGTTTATCTCAAGATGAAGGTTTTATCAAAATTTAAAGAAAGCGTGTGAAGATAATGGTCTTCGTTACGATGACATCCAGAATTGTATAAGGGGCCTCTACCATTCTGCGTCAAAACAATTCCATGGACGCGAACAGCATATGGGCTGTCTTCAATAGAAATCAAGCAGATTGACATTCAAAAGTAGTGATACAAGTCGATGCTTGTAAAATCCGGTTAGTCGACTTAACCAAGCCGATTTTTATAAAGCCGACTTAACCGCGTATTAAAATAAACTATCAACTAGCGCTCCGATGATACCTAGTTCTGTAACAGAACATTATTTTTTACTTTGCGCTACAAAGTAAAACCGGCTTTTTTAATAAGAGTATTAACGTTAATACGCTCTAATTTTATTGTTACGTATTCGGAGGTTTTCCATTCTTATACTACGTAGATATTATGAAACATGATTGGTGCATCATTATAACATGGGGTCTTTGCCTTGAAAATGACCTTACATTATCATATACCGTAAGGTCATTTTCAAGGCAAAGACCCCACATGACAATATCCTTTAAATAAAATCGACTTCGGCTAAAAACCGAAATTAATAATCGACTCAAGTCGACTTAGTCAAGTGAATTTTTAAGATCGACTTTCAAAAGAAAGCTTAAGATCTAGACTTTTCTTTGAAAATTAATTCATCAAGAAAGACTCAAAATTCATCGAGATATAAGTTGTGAAGTTAAGAATAATTTTTTTAAAAAAGTCAATCTGCTTGATTTCTATTGACGGCAGCCCATATTGTGATTGATTCGTGACCTTGATAGGCATTATTTTTCACCATTTCAAAATTACATTTTTATATTGTAATAGATATGGTCAACTAGATGATTATAAATTGTGGATTCGGTAACTTATCGATTAAGTCATTAGAAATTTTTCTGCAGCCTCAGAATTTATAAAAATAGCTATGATCTCGATTTCATTACCAATTTTTTGTGGGGATAATTAAAGCACAAATGATAAATCTTCATTACTATTTATTTTGAAAGTTCATAATTTGAAACAACCTTATCAAGCACATCGTGAAATATGGGCTTTAATTTAAAAATATAAACCCTATCAAAACCCGCTTATACTCTTTTATTATAAACCCTAACCCTAAATTCTAATCCAAAATCTAAAAAAAAAAGGTGCCCCCCAAAAATTAAAATCGTTTAATCCGATTTCACAATCGTCCGTGACATACTGTATATTAAAAAATTTTTATCAAAAAAAAATTAGACTGATAAACTTCTATAATACTCAAATTATCTAAAATCCAAGAGTTTGGCATTGTTGTTAACAAAGAAAAGATTTCGGATTTATGGAATTGGACCTTTTTAAGGCCCTAAATTTATATGTAAATTATAGCGCTGATTAATTTTGTACCCCCAAAAAATAAATAAATAAATTTTGCTAAAAATAACTGAAAATAATAGGTATGACAGACAAATGTGGCAGATTAAAATGAAATCGGATTAAAATGAAATATTATACAATGTAAAAAATAGACAATCCACTGAAAAATAAAAATCTTTGAGATGCTTTTTTTAGGGTTAGGGTTAGAGATTAGTTTTAGGGTAGAGTTTATAATAAATGTGGCAGATAATAATGAAATCGGATTAAAATGAAACTGGGGACCTTTCTTGCTCATCTTTAAAGCTTATAAAACCCATTTATACTCTTTTATTAATAAAACTAACTCTGAACCCTAACTCTAACACTAACCCTAACCCTAAAAAATGTTCCCCAAAAAAAT
>CAJVPU010001872.1:0-11760 GCA_910591775.1 Dentiscutata heterogama | reverse complement strand
ATTTTGGTAATAAAATTATTCAAAATAGATTAGTATATCAAAAGTTATTGGCAATTCTATAAATCAGCCCATATGATGTAATTTTCAGAATTGACTAAAAATTACAATTACAGAATATCAAGTAAAAACAGTTTAAAGCTTTTAGCATTATTGCTAAAAATTGTCTATACAGCAACCACAACTATTTTTTCTTATTTTATTTTTCTTTTGCTAAAAATTGCTTATACAATTTTCCTAACTTTAATTTGTTTGACTTCTTTGGTCATTGCTACTTTGATTCTCACATCTTTGATTTTAATATTAAATATGATTCTGATTCCACCTCTCTTGTTATTTCCAGGCCTCATTGTCAGATTTTCTGTATTATTTACGAGTACTATCTGTAAATCTGAATCTATTTGTTCAGATAATAGTGAAAAAAGTGAAGGCTGACTATCACAAATGATGAAGATTCTTATTTAGTTTATAAAACTATATTACATAATAATACAACGAAAAGATATTCATTAGAATGTCTGAACAGTCAAAATTATTTTAAAGAATTTTTGAAACATAAAATATCAATTGAAACCCTTATCTTTGAAACCTCAAATAAATCCAGAATCACCACTGAATTGTTTTTAAATTTATTTTTCTTTGCCTCTATATTATATGAATGAATAAACTATATGAAATTTCAAAATTTTTATTTTAAACACATTTCTACAAGAATAATAAATACTGAATTCAACAAAATTTATTTCTATTCCAAATACAATCAACCTTATAAAATAACAAACAATAGAATAGACGAAAACACATACTCTTTATTATTTTTCTGTCGATCAAATAGAATGATTAACAATGATAATTTATCTCTTAATTTTGAAGTTTATAAAATAATAGAAAATTCACTTTCTATTCACCATAATCAGTTTTATAAAGTGCCATCTCCAAATGAGAATTGTATTATAAGCTTGCATTATAGTGATTACTCTCCTTTGGATATAGAAATTTTATTTTCTAAATTTCAATCTTCTTTACAAACACAAGTAACGAATCAATGTGACTCTATTTTTAGCTATTTAGAACAAATTCTAACTGAAAGTAAAAAAAATAAATTTATTCTGATTAACAACATCCAAGATACTGAAACAGAAAGTATAATTCAAGAACCAGAAGAGATTACAAAACCAAATATGAACGATAATAAAATAGTTCACACCTCTATGGATTTTGTCATCAAAGAATCAAATCAAATTGACCAAGTTGATGAACTAATAAATAAAACAAAACTTTTAAAAGATGAAATTGAAGGATTTCTGTCTGAAGTTCAGAAACTGGGAATAGGGCTAATGAATTTAGAATCTTTCCACTGAATAATAAAAGAAATAAAAGCTTTAAGAAACCACTGTAAAAATATCAGAACAATACGATGTCTTCATGGTGTCAACACTTAAGAAATGAATTTTTATTTTTCTAAATACAAAAAATTTTTCGGTTCAGATTTTTATTATTCTGGGATATTTAGGAAAAAAACAGGCTTCGGGTTTTAAGAACTATTTTAATTTATTTTTCATTTTCAAAACATTGTCAAATAATTGGCAAATAACTGGCTAGCTTAAAGCACACAACTTTGTTTAGCTTGAGAGATCAGGTCGAATTATATGAAATAATTCATTATTTATTATATTATTCATAAAAAAATATATCATGTGTTCTGCATTTTTGGTTTTCTTTTGACATTGTATCATCTTTATTTGAAGAAATTATTTAACATAGATAGTATTTATCAGACATGCACTTAACTTCTACTACAATATCTTCCACTTCATCGAACATTAGTGATCTGTAGAAAAGTCATTGAACTATCATTTATTCAGATTAGAACAATAAGCAGGTCTTTCTTATTTATTAAAAATATTATTACTTTGCTAAAATCGTTCTTTTTTGTGATAGCGACAAAATATTCCAGATACTAGTATATTATTAATATATTAGGCCATCAAGAGGAAATTTTCACAACAAATCGTAAATTTAGAAAATCTTTTTTTCTAGCGCTATTAGCGAGGCTTTAACAAAGTTTTTTTTGGCAGAGTATAGAAAATTACTAACTTTTCAGATTCTGTCAAAAAACCTCATTAAAACCTCGTTAATAGTGCTAGAAAAAAAATTTCCTAAATTTGCAATTTGCTATAAAAATTTCCTCTTGGTAGCCTAATATAATAATAATAGTATCTAGAATATTTTGTCACTATCGCAATAATGAACGATTTTAGCAAAGTATCTGGATATTTATGGTTAGATGATGAGGCTCAATCACTTTTCCACTTTATCATTGGTACGAGATAATAGTATTTGTCAAGTTCATGAAATTTTTCGTTAGTCAGAATTGCTGGTGAAATTTTCAATAGCAGTTCTCTCTTGAGTTATTCAACATTGAGCACTAGTTTTAAGCCATTATTTAGTCAATTTTTATTTATTATTTTTTACTCGAATTAAATCATTCATCTTTTATCAATTTTTATTTAAAAGAAATTTTCTTCATTATTATTGCAACAATTCCATTCCAAAAATTTATGTATTAATATTTATAATAAAAATGATTAAACAATAAATTTACAGATTCCATTTTCTAGTAGTTCTAGTAAATAATGGTGAAATGCTGCTTTATTGGCAAATGAGAATCTGTTTTTTGGGGAAAAATTATTATTAAAAACTTGCGTCATAATTATCAACTAACAATGAACATGGCCGGAATAGTCAACGGTTACATGCTTTAATGCTAGAGTATATCTTATTCACCAACTTTCCAGATACACACTTTCTAGTATTTTAATACAGAAAGGTCCTCTTTAACGCAGACAGGGCCAGTACTACAAGAACATTGATAACTAATAGAGAATGTTTAACCAAATGGTTGGTCTGATGCGCTTTCAATTTTCTATCAGATTTCATTGCACTGATGTGGCAGCATAACTTTGGATATACTATAACTCGACAAGTAATCAATGAGGAAACTTACCCTATTTCACATTCTTTTTTTTAGCATTATTTTTAAAAAGTGGATCTAGCATGCATTGTTAATTAAAAAAAAATTCACACAAGGCTAGTGACCTCTTATGATTTCGCTTCGAAGTTATATGAATATACACTCCAAATAGATAAAAAAACACTTAATGGTGAAAAATCACTATTAATAACATTCGTAATATGCTAAATAGTGATGCGACCTGTAAATTTTAAATAATATAAATAATCTACGGGTTACTTTAAATCTATGGATATTCACCGGTTTAAAGTAACCCATAGATTATTTATATTATCTGTTCAATGTTTGGTTCACATCTCTAGTTGAAACTCTTTTTAATAGATAATGTCGAATTTAAAGTATCGTAGTTAGTAAACAAGTTTTTCTTCTACAAGCCAAAAAAACTTTATAAGAAAATAAAACTCAAGAGATATGACTCATAAATTTTATATATAAAAACCGGTTTTTATATTTCTGGAAGTACTAAGTTATGTTTTGGTACCGAATTTATTATATAAAAATAAATTTGGTAAACAATATATATAATTTAGATTATATGTTGCATTATTCGAACTTGGTTAACATTTTTATACGTAGTCTAATTCACTTAATTGCATTGTACTACAAAAAATACACGTACGTACTAAGCCTCAAAGTGCTGCGATATTTGCGAAAAATCAGGTCTTGAGAAAAAATAAATTCGGTAAACTAATTGTCCACAAAGAACAAAGCGCATTTGAATACACGTACGTATTACCTCAAAGTGCTGCGTGATAATGCACATTATGAAAAATCAAGGTCTTGAGAAAATGTAGAAAATTTTCTTTTTTTTTTTTATAATTATTATTATGTTATTATTAACAAAGAACAACGTTCTAATACGTGTACTAAGCCTCAAAAATTCTGCATGATAATGCACAAATGCACATTTGCAAAAATCAGGTCTCGAGAAAAAAAAAAAATTTTAGATTTTTTTGAATTATAATAAACAAATTTTCTTACTATTGTTGGGGTTATACATAAGAATAAGTTATGCAGAAGTTGGATTTTAATGAATTTATTTAAAATCAAATAGAAGTAACTTTTAGACAGTGCGAAATTGTATTTTCTTAAAATTAAATTGCAAAATGGATTTTTTCAATATATTTTGCCTTGCAACATTTTTATTTGTTTGCTATTTGATTATCGAATTGTCTAAAACTAAATCCACTCAAGAAGTATTCAATGAATATCTACCCGATGATAAATTTATTCATGTAATATATTATGCTGAAGAACCAGTAATTAAAATGAATAACATAGTAAATAAACAGAATAACTCAGTAAATGAAACAAATGATGACAATAATCTCCAAAAGCATCAAATAGAAGAAGAAAATTTGCTCCTTCAATGAACCAGAAATAAAAATTTACTTTTTAATCAAAAAAATAAACAGATCATAAAAGAAAATTTACTCTTTAAGCAAAAAAATAAACGGATCAGAAAAGAAAATTTACTCCTCAGACAAGAAAATGAACAAGTCATAAAAGAATTTTTACTCCTCAGACAAGAAAATGAACGAGTCAAAAATGAAAACTTGCTTCTTAAACAAGAAAAAGGACAAACTAAAAATGATAATAAAGTTCCAGAAACAATCGACAGAACAAATTTTACAAACTCAGAACAAAGGTTAAAGAATAAACCAGAAAAAAGAAGAATTTTGGCCGATTCTGAAATAAAAAGACTCTTAAATAAATTGAATTCAATTGATCCATTATTAGCCAACATATGGTACTAATTTATTAAAAATAGCAGTAACTTTGAAATTATTAAATCAAAAATTAAATATCTCGATACCTTTATACATTACCAGATAATTCCAAAAACATTTTTAAATATTGAATAGGTGCACTTCCAGCAAAGTTTCCAGTGATGAAGAATTAACTATATCTTGTTCTATATTTAATCCATTTTATCTTCATTTTTTAAAAAAATTTACTTCATTTTGTACAAATTTTAGTTTGTTAATTCTTAATATTAGATTAAAATAACATTATCCATTTTACTGTAAATTAAATAAAAGAATTCAAAATCTTAAAAGCTGATATTATGTTTAAATTCTTTAAAATTATTCAAATCAGTATCCCAAAAGCTCAATATGTTTTGAAGCAAGAGAGTTGGGTGAAATAGATTGGGCTTATATATTCTCAAATCCAACTCGGCATCTTTTTCAGAAATGATTTTTTTGCAACAATTACCAGAGATTGTTATGGACAAGTCATGACTTGGCTGCTAAATATAGAAACATATATTAACCAAATATATTAAGTATAATAAAGTTAATTAATGACATTTAAAATTCAGCATATTACAGTATTTACTTTAATAATTTCAGTTGTTTTTTTTTTAAATTAAAGTATAAATTATGAAGAGTCCGTAGTGATGTGACCCGTAAATTTTAAATAATTTAAATAATCTACGGGTTACTTTAAATTTATGGATATTCACCAGTTTAAAGTAATCTATAGATTATTTATATTATCTGTTCAATGTTCGGTTCACATCTCTAAGAGTCCGGATATCAGATATCTGTAAATATATAAAGAACCCTTTTTATCCATGCCTATCAATATATTATTTTTTATACAATCTTATAGCTTTACCATTAAAATCTGCACTCTACAAAATTGCTTTACTAAAAATGCCTAAATATAAAACTGTCTGCCCTCATATATACAGAAATAAAAATAGATTTATCTTTAATATTTTGATTAGAGGAAATATAAATGCAAATTTCAAATTTAATAAAAAAAAAATTCTTAAAAAATCAGATAAACAAATAAAAGCAAGTTTTGCTTCAGTTATATTACTAAATTCAAAAGAAAAAACAGAAGTTGTAACTTTCAATCTCGAGGATGTAATTTACAACAAATTAAGCAAGAATTTAACTGTTGTAATAGCTACAACAGGAACAATTAAATTTCACGTTTATGGAATCAGAGAAAAAATGAAAAACCCGACTTTACGTTTAGAACATTAGTTTACTTTAGTTTACTTAATCAAAATTTTAATATTTTTCTTATTTATTTTTACTTCTCTAATTCTTATGTGACCACTACATAGATGTTTTCTAAATCCTGTGACAAAGTTTTTTTTTTCTGATTTATATAAATAAAATTTGATTTCACATTCGTACATATATGTAGTACATTTGAAATTAAGTTATTTAGAAAGTTTATCCACGTGCCATGCTATATCGATATTACACACACACGCTTACTTATATAAAATAAATTTAAATATGATTGGCTCGCACATCTGCACCATACTAGCTGGTGGCATCACTGCTACTCGTGGGTCTGTCAAGTCATGTGATATAAGACTGTTTCGGTTAGAATTGTTTTATCAGGAAATCTTAAAAGAATTTCAAAGAACGTATAGTTGGATTATTGATTCTTACCTTAAATTTTTTTTTTTTTCTGAAATTTGTAAAAAAAAAATTTAAATTATAATTGTTTAATAATATTCTAATTAAGATTAACTAATAATCAAAATTTTGGCCTGCATTACATAATTATTTACTAATTTCCAGCTGGAATTAACTTTTTGATTTTTTTTCATTACAAAAATAGATATTTTCTGGAAAGGTAAAAAACTTGCAGATAACCCGAATTTAATTTCATTTAGCACCAAATTTAGTATTTTTATACAGGTTAAAATATTGATCTTTTTTGTACGTTATTTTTTTTTTTCTTTTTGCATGAATAAAACACTTTTTTTTTTACAACAATACACTTTTTTTTCAGGGAATAGATAATATTAAATATAGGTAAGATGGTGTATATTTAACTTTTATTTTTTTTAAAAAAATGCGAAATGAAGTTTTCAAACCAATTGAAGGAGAATCAAGTAAAGATTTGGGGGAGAAATTTGAAAAGTTTTGTGTAAGGCTACTGAAAAGTTAAGTTTGAGGCACCAAAATTGTTCACACTGGTTGAGTATTTTCTTATATGTTTTGTCGAGTTATTCGTATTCGAAGTTATGCTGCCAGGTCAGCGTAAAATATCCAAGAATTGAAAGCTCTTCGTGGCCTATGTGTTGGAATAGAACGTTCTTCTTGGTTGCTTGATTTCTATGTGTATTGTTCTGGGATTAACTTGGTGAATAGAATACGTATTTTGGCTATGAAACAAAGCTTATTAATATTTTATTAATTTAGTAAACCTGGAGATGGTAGTAAAGACATAGTAATCCAAGTGAACGGATTTACATTTGTTTTTCAATGTAAAGCATATTTTAAAAGTTCTATTGGTAAGTTTCTTAATATTTCATTTTAATGCAGTATTTGAATTAATCATAATAATTAGATAGGATAAGTGTAACTGAAGTTGAGTCAACTGTTAGAGTGGGGAATTCAGATGTTAAAGATATTAGAAGAGGAGAATTTGATGCAAGATTTTTGGTAGTTTTAAAATGTACTCATATAAGAAAAATAGCATTTCAAATAGCTAGTTTCTCAAAAGAAAAATCATTATTACAACTTATGATAAAATATGTGATGCCATTAAAGAAACAATAAAAATAAATAACTTGATGATAGAAATAATAAATATGATAGATTTAATTTAAATTATTATTTAATTTTTGGTGCTTTTTTCTTTGTAACTTACATATATTTAATTTTTCAATTTATATATAATATATGAAAAATGTAAAATTTTAAATTATTTAAATGAATAAAAAAAAGTTTAAATTTTATTGAACTAATAAAATTAACCTATTTCTCTATTTTTAACTCTTTACGCTTTTCTTCAACATACTATTTGGGCGTAGCCCAACAAGCATAGAATGTATCAAAATTATTTCAAGAATTATAATTTGAATAAAAGGTTTATAATAAGTGTAAAAATTTTTTTTCTAAAATAAAGATTCAATATTGATAAAAGGTTATTTAATTCAAAAAAATAAATAAACAGACAAATAAATGGCTTAAAAACTAGTGCTCAATATTGAAAAGCCTGAGAGAGAATCGCTGTAGAAAATTTCACCAGCAATTCTGACTAACGAAAATCTCATGAACTTATCACGGCCATTAGCTCCTGTCATCTCGAACAAAAAGATTCCCATAATAAACTGAAAATTGATTGGAGCTTCATCATCTAAACCAGTCTTGAATTGTAAGTATTCAGGCTTTTGCTATAAAATGACCTATTTTGAAAAAGTCATTTCATAGCAAAATCCATGCAAACAAGATTTTTAAGGAAAAGAATGTTACTACTTTATTAAAATTATTACGTAAGAAAACTTAAAAATTACTTATCAATTGTGTTTTTAGTTATAAACCTCTATTCTGAAATAAATGACAGGATCAATTGATTTTTCACTAAATCACAAAAATTCAGTTGCTCCTTGACGAAAGGGTAGATGGTAAAGATAAGTGCATGTCTCTCAAGCCAGACAAAATTATATATCATTAAGCCAATTATTTGCCAATTTGATTTCGCAACAAATAAATAAATATTTTGGTTTTTTGAATTGTAAAGATGGATAATGCTTTCGAAAATGGAAAAATGATTTATAATAATTTTAAAATAAAACCAAAACTTTTCAACCTTGATATCAATTCATGTTTTTTGTATTAAAAATACAAAACTTATTATCCAATATTCATTTACATCACACCAATCCTTTTGTTTTTTTATAACTTCTCTAAAGATCTCATCACCAATAATTATGTCTCTTTGATTAATATATGATAATCCAAGTTTAATTGCATTCATTCTCAATTCTTTCAGACGAGTGTTATTATCTTTTCTTTTTGAGAATTCCTTAATAAAATACTGAAGATGATTGAATAGATTGGCTAAACCTTTTTGTTGTAAATAATTTATCTCAATATTGCATAGTTGGCAATGTAGCTCTGAGACTTTGTTTAAATTCAGATCATCTATATCAAAATTTTTAACATTTATTTAATCTTTTTTCAAATAGTTATTAAATGATTCAACTAAGCATTTTTTTTTATCATCTGTAATGGTGAAATTGCATAAGTTTTCTAATGAAAGGTCTAATCATTTTAAATCATCATTTTTTTTAGCGTTTAGTTTTTTATTTTTTATATGATTGGAATAATTAGAATTGAAAATAAACAAATTCAATATTGTAATGATAAAAAAACTTTTCAAAATGATAATGATAAAAATAAGGAGGTAAAAAAAATGAATAGACAATTTCTGGATATAAAATAAATGCAATAATACAATTAAGGTAGTTGTTAAAATTAGAGAAACTAAATTTTGAGATAGAAAAAGAATCGTAATACTGTAGCAATAATTTAAATGGCATTTGAACCCAATAAAAAAGGAAGGAATGACCATAGTGAAAAAAAATAATTGCAATGAATATTTTTTAGTTTTATTGCTTCTTTTATGATTATGTTTGTTTTCATTTTTATTAGAAAATTCTTTAATGATAAATAACGAACATTTATTTTTTTTTCTAGATAATATTGAAATTAAAATTCTATTGCTGATTTTTGGCTGAAAAAGTTTATTATGCGCAAAATTGGTTTTTTTAGGTGTTTTTACATATATTTTTTTTCTAGATAATGCCGAATCAAAAATTCTTTGGTGGATTTTTGGCAAAGAAGAAAGTTTATTATTAAAAATCGTATGCTGAGGGTTTTTTTCAATAATTTTTTGAAATAATAAAGAGAAAACTATATTTATAATTAAAAAAATAAATAATTTAGAAATAAATAAGATTGAAATTATTAATAAAAGAATCAATATGATAGTGGCAAAGATGTAAAGAACTCCTTTAGCGATTCTTAAAAGCGCTGAAATAATTATTCTGAAATCATTTTGATTAAAATTTGAATAAGAGCTGAACGTTTTCATGTTCCTTTTAATAACGTTTTTTTCGTAAATGAACTTCAAATAAGGAGATAATTATTGCTCTTTGCCATGATTATTCGTATTATCTATTTTACAAAACATTGAAATGAAACTCCGAATTCTTATGATATACATCATTTTAAAGATAGAGTTAGCATTAATATATTGTTGATCTGTTATGCAATTCATGAGCGTGTAAAGTTTTAAGTTAATAAATTAATATGGGAATATGAGATTTATTGAGGTCTTTGTCTTAATTATAATTGGCGCCTTTCTCGATTTTTTATAGAAATAAAGTTGTTCAAATAAGGAGATAATTAATTCATATTTGACTTAATTTATGCTACCTTCGCCGCAAAATGAAAACTCTGAGTTCTGTAAGATATGCAGCATTTTTTATAATAACATTAATATTATATATATAGTGCTGATCTGTTACGCATACATGTAAGAAATACTTTCGTAAACGGAAATAAATGGCTAAGAACATAATCATACAAACTAAGATAATTTCCAATTCTTCGCGCGCTATTACAAAAGGGCTTGTTTCGATGATTAATTTTTGTAAATGTTCAATAAATTCATATTTGACTTAATTTTGTGCGTATTCGCCGTGATCTGATCTGTCTGTTACTCAATAATATTTTAAATTGAGTCACTCAATTCAAAATATTATTTATATGCGCTTACATCAATTTTTATATTTAAGAGAAAGGAAATCCTTTTTTTTTCTAATATTTATTCAAAAATCTGAGAGCCAAATTTATTAAATTTGGAAGAAAAAAATCATTTTCATGGCACAAGATCTAAATACCTTAAAAACTGTAAAACTTGTGAAAGAATCACAATTAAATGTCGTGAAAACAAACCTTGTGACAAGACATAATATAATTCTGTTAATAATTCTTTTTATTGAGATTTTAATAGGTTTATTTATTTGGACGTAAGTATATATCTTACTGTTAAAACTAAATTATAATTCATATTAATTTTGATTAATTAATAGTGTCAAAATATCTCGCCATTCATATTTGTATACCCATCCTTATGAGCCAATTGTTTATGGAACTTTTGAAGCCAACCAATCTGGCATTTGGTATATTTTAAAAGAAATAAAACAAACTATAACAGGCTTTTTTACTGAAATAATAGTTGGATGTCGTGGATTCGGGCATCCAGATTACGATGGGTTTGTGCCGTATTAAAATTAAATATATTTAATATAATTTTATAAATGGGTTTGATTGTAAATAACTATGCTGCTTTGCAAATAGAATTATGCTGATGAAATAATGGGAGGAAGTCGTGGATTCAGACATCCAGATTATGATGGGTTCGTGCTGTATTAAATTTAAATAGTTTCAATTTATTCTACTTGAATTGATTTGTTCACACTGTGTTTTCTTTCGAATAGAATTTATGATAGTGATAGCTTTTTAATTTATTGAACAATAAATATCTGAAGCTTTGTATAGTATAATTATCATAACAAAATAATCTACAGGTTACTTTTTAATTTATAGATAATAATCTATGAATTATTCATATTATCTATTAGCACTAAAAAATATCACAATTTATATTTATTCATATTTGTACAGTACATTGAACCTTACGAACCAATTGTCATAGAACTTTTGGAATCGACCAATCTAAATATTGAATATAAAAGATTTAATTTATCTTGATAACATTATATTTTCCCAGTTATCAATTCAAAAATAAACAAAATTAAAAGAATATTTTTTAATCTCTTCATGACAAAGAAAAAGGAAAACGGATAACGGATCGAGTTTTCTTATATCAAGAAAATGATCTACATCCGATATAACACCCAATTTTGATAATATTATATCCATATATTGTTTATTTTA
>CAJVPU010001871.1:0-11768 GCA_910591775.1 Dentiscutata heterogama | reverse complement strand
TTGTTAAGATACTCAGAGCAGCTTTATCAGTGAAATTATGAGATATTGCACTTTTTTTAAAAAAAAAATCATTTATTAATCTTTCGCTCTCCGAGAAACGAGACAACACGTATCACGAGCCAACCCGTGTGCAACGTACACATACGTGTCATTTGAACGTGTTGTTCCGTATGACGTGATATAACGTGCCACCCCTTGCCGTGCCATTTTTACCGTGCCATTCCGTAAAACGTGCCTATGCGTGCCACACAATTCGGGCCACTCCGTACATTCCCGAAACCAACCCGTACCACAACCCGTACCACATTTCTTATAGGGTAAGATGTACCCCATCGGCGCTTATAAACAATGTTCGAAATTAGTGTTCTCAAAGTGCTCATGAGAATATATTTTAAATATTTGTGCACAATGAATTTTCTCAATGTTCTCTATCTAAAATTTTTGTGGACATTAAAATAAAAATATTGTTTTCTAATATGGACTATAAGTTTGGCAAAATGAAATTTTTATATAATATAAAAAAATTTTATTTTTTTTATTTTTTTGTGAACATGAACCAGGTGTTAACAAAAGCATAGTTTTAGCGTTAGTAGTTAGTAATTCTAGGACTAATATAGCTATCTTTATTTCTGAACTCAAGAAATAATACTTTATGACACGGCAGTCTTATTTTACAAAGCTCGAAGCGTTAATTGCTCATAAGCATATTTTTATGAAGAGAGGAACAAATATTATAACGTTTAAAACTTTACATCTTTCTATGGGTGTCACAATTTACGCACTATAAAGTGTATTAAATTGACAGCTCGCTCACAACACTTTTATTTCGTGACTACGGAAAAACAATAATTGCCGATATAGGTTTGTTATATCCATTTCTATCCGTAAAAAAACAGATCACACGATCAGGTAAAAATTAAAAGAAAGCGAAAAATTTCTTGTAATTCTCGAAATTTAACTATGAAACAGTTTCTACGTTCTAGTTAAAGTGTTCCTGTGGAGAAATCATCAACTTTAACCATTGAATTCTGGTGACAATTATAACCATAAATACAAATTTTTGCTAACCAAATTTCGTACGTACAGAAAGATCTGATTTTACACTGTATATACATCTAGAAGTAACCATCTCTAAATTCTTACAGTATCAATCAAAGTATAAATTATATGTTAGATGTTTTCTTAACAGAAATTCTACGTACTGTATTTGTACACTAGTATACAAGGGTACTCGTAATACTTAAAATTTTGCTTATACCCCTATTTTTTTGGGATTTAACGAAAAAGATTTCTTGCCAAATTTTAGTATAACTATGTGTTATTTAAACCTTAAACCCTAACTTAATTTGATTTAATTTAATTTTTTGCCTTTAAAATTTTGTGTTATCGTTACATGGATCTACAAATTATAATACTGTAAATTAAGAAATTTTCTTTAAAAATTATAATAATTTCTATTGGTGTATACTGTATTTAAAAAAAAATTTTATTCAAAAGAAAAAAAATACTGTCTTCTACTGCAAAACTGCAAATAGGCATTATTATAATATTACTGTATATATCCAAATCTAAAATAACTATATAGTTATTATTATTTATAAATCTAAAAATTACTATATACACTATATACAGTATTACTTTAAATCTAAAAATTACTACACTATATATCTAAAAATTACTACAGTTATTATTATTCATAATTGATAAATTATACAGTATATAAAATGTAAAATTTTACAAGTAAATTGAATTTACAATACATATATCGATATGCTATTAGTTATTCAAAGATCGAATACGTATTGAAATTTTAGTATTAATTAATTTAGTATTTGAATGTCGCCAAGTTGCAGAAGTGAAAACCAGCAATTATAAAAATAGATTATTGTGAATTGACTTTTATAATAATCTATTTTTAGAATTGACAGTTTTCACTTGGTAATACTTATTTGAAATGTTCTAGCAAATGATTATTTAATCAACACAAAAAATTTTAGAACATACAGTATCAGTAAATTTTGGTTCTTTAAATAACAAATTAGACATATTTTAAATATTGATTAAATTTATTTGAACGTTAAAAATAACAATTCTTTAACTATTTAGAATATTATATGCAATACCGATACGTAGAAATAAATTTTATATCTAATTATAGTATTACATGAATGCAACCATTTTTTCAAGACCTTTTCTATGTAATAATGATTTAAGTACTGTACGTACATTTTGATTAACAATGCTCGATTTTAGTCAATTCAATTTTTATTTTATTTTATTTTATTTTATTTTTGTTCATTCTTATTTTTTTTCTTCGTTTTTTATACATAGCTGCACTTCTTCCGTGCATTCTGCAGACGAAGGCAGTGTTGATCGCAAGAATATCTATTTTTCAGAGTGTAATTAGGAATGTGCATTTGATAAGGTCAATAAGGTCAAATGCGAATTTGCAAAGTTGGTCATGATAAGTAACTATAACTTCTAAGGCTATCTCATTTACTTGATCATTCCGGTAAATTTTTAAGTCCGTTTTTTTTTTTTTTGAAGTCGATCCTTGATTCAATGAATTCATAATTTCTATTTTTGTCCGTTACTTGATACAAACACGCATATACAAACCTTTATTCCGGCGACAAAGGTGATATCATAGAGTTTCGGATAGAGACATACAAGTTTCTTGGCAGATAGAAAAATCTATTCTGAAATATCACAATTAAATATATGTATTCTTTTAATATTGACAAGAATGTACGTACGTACGTACGTACGTACTTTTACAGTTTATCAATCTGATCTAATATCACGTAAACATTCCGTTAAATAATTTATCGATAACGATAAGCGTTACTACGTACAGTACTTGGCAAGTGACCGCACAGGTAAGGAGAAGAAACAACAGTACTCCGTTAACAACACTACTGTAATGTATGCAATTGCAAAACAATGCACGCATACACATCGAAAACAATACTTGTACTAGTATACTAAGGAGATAAATGCATGCTACACTAAAGAAAAAAATTTCCATTGTTGTAATGTTTATTTATTAAGGGTGAAATTATGGACCAACTAATTCGACTATTGCAGTTAAAGCATCAACCAAATTTGTATAATTGTAATATTTGCAATTAATTTAACAAATAAATTAGTAAAATTGTCTCTCTTTTATGGTTACAATAAAAAGATGACAAGAATAAAATAATAAATAACACTCAAACATAAATTATAAAGGGGATTTTTTTTTTTTTATTAACGAAAAGACTTTAAATACTTTAAAATGTAAACAATTGTACGACATATTACATTCTTTAAAGCATTAGTTTTTTTTTGTTTTTGATGTTTTTGTGTTATAGCATGCAGTTTCCCCTTGCACCAATTCAGGAAATGAAATCTTTAATAACCTCCAAGGTCGAACATCACCACGCCCACTATCTGGTCGAATACATAAATTTTGTTCCTCATTTTTCTTATGTATTATTTTTCGATAGTGTTAAACCACGAAATAGGAATAAACGACCATGGTACAATTACGATCACATCCACAAGTTTTTAAAGCAATAAAGATTTTTCAATGGTTTATGACTTTAACAATTTTGATTTTGGGTACGTATCTTTATTGTCTCAGGAAGAGATAAAAAAAAAAGGATGAAATTTACAGTATTTTATATTTTACAGTATTTTTTATATTTGAATTTTTTTTTTTTTTTTAAATGTTCGGTTTTGCAGAAGTGTTGCAGTTTGTAGCCTACTGTCAGTATCTCTCACAAATCAATAGCACTCTTCCAACAACTTCGTTTTTCTATAGACATTACGTGTAAATATACAATCTTTGAATTATGAAATTATAAACAAATAAATGAAAAATAAATTAATTTTTTTTTTATAGTTACAGTGATATTTATATTGGAGAAGTTAAATATTTCTTCTATATTGTAATCTTTGTTACATTGTTCGGACTTGGTATGTTTAAATAAATTTTCTCCCTTTCAAAAAAAAAAATATATATATTATATTTTTTTTCTTACTATTTTTTTTTTATATTTAGGATATTATTTATCGCAATTTCATAAACAATGGGGGCAAGGACCAAATATTATGATTGAACTGTAAGTGTCATTGAACGAGTACAGTATTAGTGATCTTTTTAATTATTAATTATATATATATATTTATCGTTTTTATCTTGCATTCTTATATTAGAGGCTTTTTTATTATATGGCTCATCGCTGGTGAGTACAAATATATTCACTGATAACGTGACCTTGACGATAACGATTAATGATAATAAATTAATAATAAACAAAAAATCATTTAATTTATTTTAATTAGGACTCGCGAATTTAATTACAGTTTATACAGGATTTAATTTATCATGTACTAATGAAGAATCTCACGATCAATGCGTTTATTTTTCCGTATCACTTATTATGGGTTGGATGAATACAATCGCATTTTTAATAACAACCATTGTATGTAAAAAAATACAATGGGAAAAAGTAAAATGGGGTAAAGAAAGATCGGGATTCACCAAAGAACAACAAAAAGAATTCTTTAATCAATCAGTTACCAATCCTGATAAATTAAATCAAACTAATAATGATAGTATTTCAATTAATTCTCGTCAAATAACTACCCCTAATTCGTTAAAAACAACTCCAAAACCGTTAAAAATTTCCCCCGAAATCGCTAATGTTAATGGTGGTAATATGAAAAGTCAACATAGAAGGCAAGAATCGGAGTTATATCCCGAAGAACCTTCAACTCCGGTAGTGTGCCAACAATTAATTCCTCAACAGCATTATCATCCGGATCAACGACAAGAATATGATATGGATATGGAGCACTCTCAACATCCTGCATATTCCTATCGCCCGGAGAATGATCAATACGAAGGATATCCTTAACATATCCTTAACATTTATATATAGGATAATCTTTTTTGTACTTTACATGTATAGACGTTAATTGATTATTATATTTAAAAAGAAAATGCTTTAGCATTTTTCTAATTTTTACTAGTTTTTTTTTTTTCATATATGAATATATATATATATATTGATATATATATATATATATATAAAATTCGTGTCTTTAATAAAAATATAAAAATATATACCATATTGATATTAATTTTACTATGTACGAACGTATCTTCGGTATTCGGATTTAATGTCCATATTTATATAACAAAGTATGAATTCGTCATGATGAAGTCATTATATTAACTTTCGATATCGATATGGGAATTTTTATAACGGAAATGTAGTGTTTTAAAATCTTGTCTGTTATAATTCTTTGAAAATATGTAGCCTTTGCAAAAACCCTTTACTTTAGTCAACAAGATTAGAAAATTGTATGTGCATACGTATCAAATATTTGAATTCTATATTTAGTTTAAACTAAAAAAAGTCTACGTATCAACATACGTAATAGGTAACGATAAATACATAAAACTGACCAATAACTGATATCTGATATAACGTACGTACGTACGTATAATTGTTTGCCAAAGACTTTATTTCTTTTAACGTGTCGGTATGTTTTTTTCTTACCTATTATTGTATTACTGTATCAGTTATATTGATCGTAAACGCATTTCTTTCTAATTTTTATCTCTTCCATAGCCATGACTATGACCATTGAAGAATCCACTTTACAAAATTTAATCCCTATTCCCTTAACTTTCGATTGTTTCGAAGAAATCTTGAGTCATCTAATAGACTCTCCTAGAACTCTTTACTCATGTATACTGGTCAACCGTCTATGGTGTCGGACTGCCATTCCTCTTTTATGGAGTCACCCGTTCGAAGTACACGGTTTTGGTGAACGATCTTCTGATATAATCCAAATTTACATCTCTTGTTTACCTGAAGACGAACGTCAACTTTTATTTGATGAAGGTCTAGATCTTCCTCCTTCTACTCCCCTTTTATTTGATTATTCAAAATTTTTACAAAGTTTTGATTCGGCTTTTTTTACTGGTGCTATAATGTCTTGGCTTTCAACTCGTGCAAATTACCGTCTAGATCCTGAAAAAGATGATGATCCTGATTTATGTACTTATACTTATCTTGTACAATGTGTAATAGGAAATTTATTATTTAGTCATAGTAAAGGATTAAGAGATTTAGATCTTGCTCATTTTGAAGATGATGATGATTCTTTAATAATTGACATTGCTACTTTTGATGATGCTAATAAAGCTTTATCAAGATTAGAAAATTTTCAATTTGATTATTCTGGTTGGAAATTAAATGATTTAGATGATGATAAATCTTCAGAAATTATTTCAAATTTATTTAATTTTATGGCTGATTGTTCTCATAATATTCAACATATTTATATTAATATTACAAATTTAGCTGGTAAAGATGATGAATTAGTTCAAATTGCAAAAAGTTTTAAAAGATTAATCGAATCTCAAAAAGGTGTTAGGGAATTAATTATTGTAGAATTTTGGAGTCCTTATGTTGCTGATATTTTATTTAATTCTTTAATTTGTCAATGTAATTCTTTAACTTTTTTAAAATTTCATCATTTAGATAGTGATCAATTTAGACTTTTATTACCTATTTTACCTATTCTCGTTAATTTAGAAACTTTACAATTTTTGGGTTTCGATTCTGATAATGATGATATTGATGATGTTGATAATAATAATATTGATAAAATGAAATCATTTATGGATCTTTCAACTGGTCAGATTAATATTATTCATTTATATTATCGTGATGAAAGATTACATATTGATACTCAAGATTTTATCATTCCTATATTACAAATGTCTAATAAGAATTTGAAATCATTATATTTGGAAGATGTCACTCCTTCTCTCATTCAACAAATTGGAAATAATTGTAGATATTTAACGCATTTATCCTTAACTTTGATTACTCCGGAAATTCCCGATTTATTATTTACTTTACTTAGATCTTTACAAAATTTGTTCCATTTTTCTTTATATAGTAATTCAACTGAGTGTCCTTTCCTTTCAACTGATAGTTTAACTCAATTTTCTGAGGCTATACCGGAACGTTTAAAATATTTTGGGTTTAAATTACATATTGATGCTTGTATACTGGAGTTCTTTTTAAATCAATGTAGAGCAAAATTACATGTATTAGCCATATATCGTTCAGAAATCGTTGATAATTTATTTCTAGATGTGTTGTGTAAGTATGCAAAAGAAATGGGATCCTTAAAGAAAATTTTGATTAATTGGGATGGTGTAATTGGTGGCAGAACGGATGATGATGAAAGTGATGATGCATTTAGTGGTGATGATGATTTTGAGAATGGTGTGGATGGTATGAAGGAAAAAATTGATGTGTTGAAAACGATGGTAAATGTTATTTATGATGTCGTTGATCCTTCACATCCATTCTCTGGGTACGTCTTTTCTTTTTTTTTTTTTAAAAAAAATATATATTAATAAACTTTATTAATTTATTTTTGGATTTTTTTGTAGTCCGAGTATGGAATATGTTGACCGTTGGAATATGGACATTACCTTACCTTAATAATTATTTGTATTAATTAATATTATTAATATTTTTATAACTTGGATTAAATTAAATATTGTAGATTATAATTTAGTTATGGAATAATGTTTATATTTTATATGATGGACTATTAATAATTGTTATAATTCTCTTCTATCTTTTTTTTTTGAAACAAGACCTTTATTGCTTTTTATTGCTTAAAATGTAATTTACCTCGCAAAAAAAATTTTTGTCAAAGTTATAGAAATTTGTATTTTTTTAAAAATGTTTTTATTCTGGTAATTATTTAATTTAAAAAAAATTTTTTTTTGATTTGAAAAATTACAATGTAAAAAAATTTCATATTTATAAAATATCATTATTTGTAATGTATTCTTAAATATATATATATATATTGAGATGTTGTATTGTAGGTGGATTTGGAATTCTATGGACTTAAATGTATTTTGAATTTCAAATAACTTGCGTAAAAAATAAAATGCTAAAAATTACAATCGAAACAAATTTTTAATCAAAAAATTTTAAATTGATGCTGTTTGATGACAACCATTTTCTTAATGACTCTATTTTCTTTGCATTATAAATGATATGTTTTGTTTGAGAATTCCTCATTATCTTTGCAAATTATCGAATCAAGTTAGATTCTAAATTTACTTTATTTGGCAAAAAATCAAAATTATCAATAGATTGCTTCCGGCCGGCTACTCAATCAATGTGATACGTATGAGTCGTTGCATAGCGGGCTTTATTATGATTGGCTGATTTTGAAGATCATCTTATCATAAGAGGATGCATGGGGGTGGTCAGTAGAAACCAAGCAAATTTATCTAATAAATTTGCTTGGTTTCTATTGACCACCCTCACATATTCAGATACTACGTTGGCCATATCATAAGTCATATCTGAGTAAAATGAAAAATAACTTTGGGAAAATGACAGAGCACTTCGTGACGGCCATTTTGGCGACGAGTCTCTGGGAGGTGAACTTTGCTCAAGCCAGTCACGACGGCCATTTGGCGGTGATCTTGCTTGTAATTATAAATGAAAAGGCCAGTATGTTCATGACGGCTATTTGGGCGGTGAACAAACTGAGTTTACTGTCCTCCAAAGAGTTTCATGGCGGCCATTTGGCGGTGACTCTTTGGCTTTACTCTTAATATTCATTTTTAAACTTTATATGTGGAGAAGCAAAGGTAAAAAAAAAAAAAAAAAAAGCATATTTTTAATGGAAAAAAATCGCATAATAAACATCTTTTTTTATTTTAGATAAAATAAAGGCTAAAGCATATGAAGATAGGCCTGGACCGGCTAAGTCAGAAAATGAATATTGGAATAACGAGCTTAAAGAGAGGAATTTGCTAGCCTCTAGACCATAAGATAGCAGTTCCTTCCTGCTATTCTGTATTATTAGCTAAGTTATTATTATTTTTACTATCTATCTATGCACCTATTTTATTTAAAGTACTACCTTTAAAATCACTATTATTATAATAAAAATTTTTTATACAGTAGTTTTTTACTAACTTTTCTATTTCAATACCATGAATTTCAACAGATACTGTATTATACATATCATCTAAAAAATAATTATTTTCTATTATAATTCCATCAATAATAACTTTAAACCAATTTTGGGTTATTGAAAAAATAATAATTGGTTTAAGCAAGAACTCAATAATATATATAAAGGCTATATTAAAATTTTGAATAAAAAAGTTTATACTTCTATACAAATAGTTTTATATATCTTTATATAATTATCTCTATATATCTCTCTACAGTTATCTCTATATATCTTAGTACAAATATCTTTATGATATCTCTATCTTTATACTTATCTTTATCTATCTTTACACTAATTGGTAGCTATTCTATTATATCTTTTATATATAAAAAGTTATAAAAAAAGAGCCTTTTTCTTTTTATTTAAGTTAAAGTTCTCTACTTTTTTATAGAATCTAGCTTTACTCTTTTATCTTTCTTATAATTGTATAGTATAATATTTCTTTTCTAGTATAATTCTTATAAGCAAAGTTATTACTATATAGTGTTTTAATCCTATTTGTTAAAGGCCATCCAAATTGAATTCAGATTTCCTTTTATGTATCTGATTAATAATCTGAATTTAGACAAATTCGAATTCATTCGGATTCATAAAGTGTAGAATGGGTTTTTGGATCCGGTTTTAAATTAAAACTGATAGCAATTTGACTATACCACATACTGTACTATGTACGCATACGCATACGTTCAAATGTATTACTACCAGTTATATGTAATAGTTATATCCTGTGCAGTTGGGTATAAGTGGGGCTGAAAGTCCCGCTTACACACATAGTGCCCAGGGTATAACTGATTTATGCCCTGCGATCTTGATAAGTAACCAGTGTATAAATAATTTATATGTAGAATTGCAAAAAGCGAATTTAATACATAGTTATTCTTCTTTATTTAACTTGTGTTTAAAATTTTTCTTTTACACAGTACTAGTAACATGCTTTCGGGAGGTCTTTTTTTTTTTTGAATTATTAAAAATGATAAGCCTTTAATCCTTACTAACATACTTCATTTCATCATTTCATTCTGGCACAAAAAAAGTATTTTATCTAGATTTCTTTTTAGAAATAGTATTTGACCAACTAAAGTTGGGTCTAAATTTATTCTCTTTGAACTAACTAGGTTGCCGGCAGCTGAAAATAATCTTTCGCTTGACACCAATATTGCTAGCATTGCAAGATATTTTCTGGCAATTTTGGTAAGTTTTGAAAAATTTTGTAAACGTATTTTCCACTAATGTAAAGGATCCTCTGTTTTCAATACTAATATCAATGATAAGTAATTAGAAATTTCATCAATACTTTGTAGATTCGGTGCTAATTTTTCATTTCTTTTTTTTTCAATTGGCCTTGTTGAAGATATAATTTGTGTGAACATATTGAAGATTCTAGGATCTAATAGAGTTGCTATTAAACTGAGATCATTTGGGTCATTCTAATAATATATTAATGCATCATAGATGTTTTGTTTAACTTTATCCAAAATACCTGCCATGTCTAGTGGGTTTTTAATTGAGATCCTTTTTTTAGTAATGTTGCTAATAATTTCATCATTATCCAAGTCTATAGGTTGCATTTCTTCTGTCTCCAATTTAAATACAGTATCCTTATCCAAAAAAAGGTAATCATTCGATAGTGCTTCACTTGCTAAATCATAAATTATTTCTTTAATGGTGAGGATTACTTTACTCAATATTATGTAAATATTTCCTGAAAACTCTTGTATCGCCTTCTCAAATAGCATCAAAAAGTCAATAAGATTGTCTAATAATTCCCATTCTTCATCTAAAAGAAGAAGTTTTTTTAACTTACAACTATCTTTTTTATTCTCTCTATCAACTGATATATATAAATTGGCTTGAAGTTGAATAATAGCATCCTTTAAAAAAAAAAAAGATCCTAGAAATAATATGACGAATTCCATCTTGTAGATATATCTTGAATACAACACACAATATTTATATAACCTAGTTTTATTTGCATCTCCTCTAGTTGCTCTATTTGTTTTTAAGATTAAAAAAATTGAACTAATCTTCTTGCACATACTACTAAGATTTTAGCTAGTGCAAGTTCTTTTCTGATTGCCAATTGAAGAGTATAAGCTATACATAAAAGATGTTTAATTTCATTACACTTATCTTTTTGGTTTAGTAAAGGGAAAACCACAACATATTTGACTTGTTATCAGTAGTGATTGATACAATATGATGTCCAAGATTCAAAGCTTCAATACACTTATAAATTTCATCAGCAATTACTTTACTGATATATAGTAAAGAAACATATTTATTTTCTAACATTACATCTTTAATCTCAAAATTTGGTGCAATTCAAGCCACAGTAACTCCAAGATACCCATGCTTAGCTCTACTAGACCATAAATCTATTGTTAAAGAAATATTTTCTGCTGCTTGGGTAAGAAAATTTTGTAAATTTTCTTTATTATATTTATAACTTTTAACAATTATTATTCTGATTTTTTTTTCTTTTGGCATAATAAAAGCAGGATCAAACTCATTTATTTTTTCTTTATATGCTTTATTGGTAACTGCAGAAAGAGGCTGGTTTGTGAGTAACATCCATTTAAGAATTGCTTCTTCATGTTTTTTTTGGATACTTTTAGAATAGAGATGAACTTTTCATACAAAAACAGTAATTTTAAAATTTTGAGGTTAAAGATGTAATGTTAGAAAATAAATATGTTTCTTTA
>CAJVPU010001870.1:0-11768 GCA_910591775.1 Dentiscutata heterogama | reverse complement strand
AATAATCTTAACGTTAACCGATACAGATCTAGTTTTTTCAAAATCGTCATCTGTGGGATTCGAACTCTAGACCTGCTATTTGGGGATGTGACAACTTCACCACTTCACTAAGTTACCACACCCTTGTTATAAAAAAAATTTTTAAAACCCATCTGGTTATTAAAACATATAAAAATTTTTTTTTAGAAGTTTTCAAATTTTAACCCGGCCGGGTTATAAAAACCAATTAATTAATTTTGCATGGCCTTAATATATATATTTTTTTTTAGCATTAAGGTGAT
Source organism: Dentiscutata heterogama (assembly GCA_910591775.1). NCBI lineage: Eukaryota > Fungi > Glomeromycota > Glomeromycetes > Diversisporales > Gigasporaceae > Dentiscutata > Dentiscutata heterogama. The sequence goes on along the minus strand of CAJVPU010001870.1, from coordinate 11,487 downwards.
CTCTATGACCAGAAACTTTTTATTAGATTATTAATTTTAGATTATACAATTACAATAAGGATACATCAAGCTACATATATACTTTTGATATCTAATTTAGTAGTCCACCTAGGTTCTATACTAGCCATCATACCTGCAATCTAACTAGAAGATTACTTATTTAAGCTTTCTGGTTATTTACTAATATATAAAAGTATGATTAGCCATACCTGCAACTTTTGGTTGCCTATTTAAATAGTCTGCTTTAGATTCTATACTAGCTACTATACTTGTACCCCAACTATAGGGAATATCCATTTAAACTTTCTGGTTACAATTGTTATTTATTTCTAATCTAACCAATATATAACTTACTATTCTTTTATATATAGGTTTTGCAACACCTATAAATTTTGCACCTACCTATAGGACTTACTAACTATTTCTAGCTAATCTATTCACAAGATAAATCTAACAGAGTAGTCCATATCCTATATGTTTTTACCTGCATGTTTGGTAATTTCTTTCTAACTAGTACTTGTTGTGCTGCTATCACCGAGTTCATATCTCAAGCTATCCTTTAGAATACTGCTATAACCTGATCTGTATCTTAAGCCACAACCTTTCTAATTAGTTTTCCATTATATATTTCTTGCTTTTATAAGGTTCACACAACTCTAGCACCTATATTTGGACTTTTCTTTTTTTCCAGATCCTTTACTAGTCTCTTTCTTACTTCTAGCCAGCAACCCAGAAGGGTTAGTCTGCCCAGGCTTTATATACCTTATGGTTTTCTTTCTCTTAATATGCTTCTAGAGCACATGTTCTTTTTTTCCAGTTTGGTAACTTGGTAGTTTGGCTAGTATATTCTCCTACTAAAGAACCTGGTTGCTTAGTTCTCCAATTCTAGTTTCCAGTTTTGAATTCAGTCTTCTTGTAGCATCATCAAAAGTCTTGCTACTTCCAACTTGGGACTTGCCAAATAAGTTTTTAGTTATTTTGGTTTTTTGGATTTATTTTGCCAAAGCTTCTATTTTAGATAGTATAACCAAGATTACAGGTTAGAATCCAATCTATAGTGATAGCCATTAACTGTATTACATAACTATTTTTGAAAGCATTGTCCTTGGGATTTAAACTCTAACCTACTGTCTGGAGATACAACAACTCTACCACTTCACTAAGTCATCACATCCTATATTTAAATTAATATATATTAAAATATCTTTTATCTTATTTTATTATTAAAATTAATAAATATATTAATTGCTTAAAATATAAAATTAAATATATATAAATATAATAATACCTGAAATTTTTATTTAAGTTACTTTTAGTACTGCTTTTAGAATTGTTACTAGAATTATTATTTGAATAGATATTAGAATTATATTAGAAGTTAATTTATATAAATTAGAATTAATATATAATATTTATACTTTATTTTACTAATTAATATATAAATATATACAAAAAAAAATTCAACCAACTCTTTCTGACGATCTTTCACACCAAAAATTTCACTAATACCGACCTATGAATATTGTGTAGTTAGTATATTTTTTCATAACAAAACTTTGCCAAATAGTATCTAGGTTCAAGAGTTTTAGATTGCATGTAAATGCTATGAAATAGAGTTGAAAAAGATAGCTTCTTGTGGGTTTGGCTCTCTGGTAGAAGTCTATAGAGCTATCGAACAAGTAGCTTTGGTGACAACCAAGAAAGTTTTTGTCAAGTTATATCGGAGCAAGCGCAAAGATAAAAGCTTGAATAAATATACTATTCTATATAATATAAACTCTTACACTCCTTGTTTTGGTGCTTACTCTGGCCTGTCATTTTTGCTATCACCCACTTGTGTTTTCAACAAAATTTTTGAAAAAAGTAGGCAAAACAGCTTACCCCTGTCAGAAGATCAGCATTGTTTACTCCTTCCAAATCTGGACAACTAGGTGGATTGCAACTACATGTTTTGGGGTGATCATAATGATAAATATGGTACTACCTACAAAGAACCAGGACCTTCCATTTATTTTACATCTGGATTTGGTTATACATTAGAAAGAAGATTCTAGATAAAGTGAAACTTTACAGTCAAGATATACTATAGCTGCATTAGTTATATAATTTTTATTATTTGACCACAAACTGCTTCTTGATTTCATTTACTTTTATTTTATTATTATTTTTTTTCTTTTAATCACTTTCTTCTCTTTTTCTTTTTCCTTATATCTCCTTTTATCTTTATCTTTTAAATCCAAGGAACAAAATCCTGTCTAGGTTCTGGTGTTCTGGCATCTCTTTTATTTTTATTTTTTGCTATTTTTTGTTATTTATTGCTATCTGTTGCTATTTTCTTCTTTCTTATTTAATTCATATTTTATTTATTTTTATTCACTTCTTTTGATTTCATTTACTTTTATTTTATTATTATTTTTTATCTTTTTTTATTCACTTTCTTTATCTCTCTTTTTCTTTTTTTCTTTTTATTTTTTCAAAATACATTAGTACTGTGACTATTGTAGTGATAGTTTTCAAAATCTTTTGCATTGACACAATATATTTTACAAAGTTATCTTTATATTAATAATCCAATATATACAACAACTCAAGCCATTCCTATTGAGCAAATTGATGAAAGTATTTATATTCTTTCAGAATATAATTCTTCTTCAGAATATGATTACAATAGCTCTATAATATATGAGGTAATTATTTATAATTTATAAAGTTATTAGACGACTCTTAAAAGCATTATTAAGCAATTATATTTGTTATAAAATGAAGTTATACCAAAATCATCTCAATTCAGATCAGGTTCTTCTATAGACACCGAGGTTTATTAAGTAAATTGGTTGTATAAATTAGAGATTAAGCCTGGGTAAGAGCTACTTAAGTAACCTGTATAAGCACTTCTTAATTGGGTCATGATTATGCTACCTGGGTAACCTGAATAAAAATAAAAAAATCAGATTGCATTATGCACGATAATGATGTAATCACACTAAATAATAAAGACAATTACGAGCCCAAATTGTTGTTTTGAGTTTTATTTTGATAATAATTTACCGATTTTCAATAGGATATATGTTAGAACTACTAAATAGCCAGTTAAAAAAAATTAAATAAAAACTTTCTTTACTTTACTGCCACTTAACACAATTGCACACCAATTGCCATAAAAAACTGTTTTCTTGTCATATTATGTACATATGTATATATATACTTGTAGAACTAAGAAAAGTAGATTTGGTATTTATGTACATTAATCATTATTTGAAAGCCAAATTTAGTAGTATCAAATTTAAATATATAACTAATTTAGAATGGGTTTAGATTCTTATTTGGATTATGTATTTTCAAGATAGCATATGGGGTGAAGTCAATAGAAATGAGACAAATTTATTAGATAAATTTGTCCCATTTCTATTGACTTCACCCCATATGAAAAACATTATATGATTAAAAATATATTAGATATTAGAGAAGATACTATTAGAAAAATTGTATGATAATTGGTTTACGAGAAAAAAATTATATCATAGTGAAAATATATATTTATCTTTACTGTATTGGAAAGATACAGAATAATTGCAATTAAATTTTTAAAAGAAATCATGCCATAGTAAAGACCCTATTAAAGATTGTATTGGGTTGCAATTAGAAAATTGTGTGATGGTAATAATAAGCTTAAGAGAAAGAATTATATATCATAAGATAACTTTTATTAGATTATGTATTCGAATCTAGAGAAATGCGATTGTATTAGGAAGGACCCAAGTAAAAGATAGCATAAGTTGCAATGAAAGTATAGAGTTCTCATTATTGGATCATATCACAAGTTAGAAAATTAGTTTAAAAAATTATAGCAAAATGTAAAATTAAAAATATATTTAAACAATGCTTTTCAACTTTGAATAAATATCAATAAAATTTGATTCGAATCCTTGAAGATATTTTATTTTATTGAATTAAAAATTGTCGCACATACTTATTAAATATAAGTATTGCTTATATCATATTTACCACATTAATATAAAGTATCACTTATATCATAATTACTACATTTATAATAAATTATTTTTCCTCTATATTATATAAATTAAAATTGCTTGATATTATATTGCATATTAAAGTTACAATAAATCAAAAAATAGAATCTCAAGAAGAATCTAGTTCGAGCCTTCAAAAAAGTGTATATACTAATGAAACTAATAGTGAAAATGATAGTAATAGTGCGCTATCTATTACAAATATATTAACTGGTTCTAAAAAAAAGAGAAATAGAAGTAAAAAAAGTTTTATATGAAAATACTTTAAAGTAGTTCAGAAAAAAATTGAAAAAAAAGATGTATATCAAGTTATAGTTAAAAAAATAGAGAAGACAAAAAATATGAAATAGAATATCTCTATGACAATTCAACATCAAATATGATTGCTTATCTAAGATCGTATAATATTGTAGATAATAAAAAACTAAAATCTGAAATACAACAGAATAGGCAAGCTATATTAACTTAAATGATTTGATCTGATACTCCATATAAGAGTGATAAACAAAGAGAATTAAATAAAGCAGTTGCCGAATAGATACTTCTTAATAATCAACTACTATCAGCACCAAGAAAAAAAGGATTCTGTCATATAATGGCAAAAGTTGATCTGAAATTTCACCCACTTTCTGATAGAGTAATAAGAAATGAAATAATATTTAGTTACTTAAAAAATGTTGATGCTCTTCGGCATGAGATTGAATTATCTTGCAAAACTGCTACAATAATATCTAATTTGTAAACTTCATGTAATAATTAAGGCTATATTGGAGTTACTTGTTACTAGGTAACTCCTAACTAGTCATTACATAGTGTATTATTATGTTGTGAAAAAATATCTTATCCATATACTGCAGAATCTATTTATCAATTTATTCAAACAAAGTGTTTTGAATATAATTTAGAAAATAAAATTGTATGTGCTATTACTGATAATGGTGCAAACATGGTAAAAGCTATTCAACGAATACTGTTATCTAGCTTCTATATACTACACATACTCTATAGTTAACAGTTAGTTATTCTTTAAAAAAAATTAACTCTAAAACTAAAAAAATAAGAAAGTTGATTAATTTTTTTGATTTATCTAAATAGCAAGAAAGATTAGAAAAGGTTCAGATAAGAGTAATGAAGAGAAATAGATTATCTTCATCTAATTTAATTAGTACTAAATCTTATTTTGAGGAAGAAGATGCTGGCAAAGTTAATAATAGTGTTGGTACAGATACAGAATGACTAAATATAAATGTTACTTCAAAATCTCTTTGTCTACTTAAAGATTGCCCAACTAGGTGGAACTCTACTTATAAGTCTTGGAAAAGGCTTTTAAAACTAAAAGATACAATCATATAGTTAGAGGCTAATTTAAAAATTCACGAAATTCAGATAATAAAAAAGATGGACAAAATCTTGCTCACTATTTATCTAATAAAGACAAATAGAAATTAATTGAAGAATTAGTTAAGTCTTCGAACCATTCGACCAAGCTACTGAAGTATTTAGTGCTAAAAAATACTCTACATTGTCAATCATATATTCTATTATTGAAGTTTTAAAATTTGAATTTGCAACAAATTCAAATTTAACTTCAATTGAGGATGATTTTAATGAAGAATATAGTAATTTTTAATTATTATTTAAATTTTTCTATTATAAGTTACAACCAAAATATAATAATAATATTTACTTTTTTTTTTTTTATAATTAGATAGCAATAGTAATAATGAAGAAACTCAAACACCAGAAACTTATAATATTTAATCAATAATTGCTTGCATTAAGCAAGCAATTTATAATTTTCTTTGGAAATATTGAGGTGAACCAAAATATACTGGTCTTTTAGCTACTTTATTAAACCCTTGGCTTAAAAGAATATGTCTTTGGTCTAGTGATTTATGAGAAGAAACAATAAGAGTATGCCATAAAGAACTCAATAACATTACCAATGCGATATCTATACAATCCACTTCTTTTACTAGTACTATTTCAACCAATTATTATTTTGTATCAATATTTGATAATAATAATGATAACAATCCATTAAATAATAAGAATAAACTGGATAAATATTTAGAAGTACTACTTGTATCACCATCAACTCGACCTTTAGAATAGTAAAAAAAAATGAGAAAAAGACTTTTCAAATTTAAGTAAATTAGCAAAGAAATACTTATCTATCCTAGTAACTTCGGTGCCAAGTGAACACTTATTCTCAGATGCAGAAAATCAAGTAATACCCAAACGAACATGTCTCAGTCCAGAAACTGTTTTTCAAATATTGTTTCTAAAAAGAAATAGCAAATTGATTAGTATTATATAAAAAAATTTTTAAATAATATAAAATTCTTTTCAGATTCTCATGCTGTTTATTAGTTAAATATATAAACCAATTGATTATAAAGTAGGATTACCTATATTATAAGATTTTTTTTATTTTAAATAAAAACAATTAAAGGATTTAGTTATAAAATACCATATAATAGTTTTCAGAATTAATAATCTTGTGTATGAAACATGTTATGCTTGAAGTTGGCATCTATTTAAGATTGAAGCTTTAATCATTTAAGGCTTACTAATTAAACTACCCCAAAATTAGATCTTATATTTTCGATTAGTGTTATTGATTTTATCTTCAGATGCTTGAAATTACAAATGCTACGTACAGTATTAAGAACAGATCTTGAAATTTTATTGGATGCAATCATCTGAAATTAGTTGAGTTAACCAAGTTACTCAGGTTAGCAGGGTTGTTATCCGGGTAAGAGTTATGTAAACAGGTGAGTAATCTGGAGTAGAATTTTATACTGGGTCTAATCACTAGTATAAATAGTTATAAGTTATATATTATAAAATGCAGCATAACATTAAATTTCTTTAGTATGAAGATATATCAATATCATCTTGTTCTGATATAGAAATTGAACCTCTTTTAACAAATATGTCTTCTTTGGTAGAATATAATCTTGAAGACTATGAAGGTGTATCTTATGATAATGCTTTTACCGATTTGAAATATTAACCAACTATTAAAGAGTCTAATGAAGCCTATCATGAATTTATAGAAATAGTTAATAAATATTAACTATCTAACTTGGCCAGTAATACTATAATAACTTACTTAAACAAATATTCAAGATAAGACATTTTACTATTACCTTTATTAACAAGAATAAGTAAAGAATTTTTAGACAATTCTACTATCTCTTATATGATGTTCAAAGAAATCCTAATTATAATGTTTTAAAACATTAAATTTATGTTTTACTATCAATTATTAATAAAGACTATAAAATCTTTATTAATAATTGATAGTATTAATCAGTTATTGGTCCTTCAATATGAAAGTAAAAATAAATTAATAAATAGTGTAGAATATTGTATATTTAAAGAACAATATAATCATAATTGGTAGAGATGAGAAGAGTTAGCTTTACTTCCTAGCTATTGATTATCCTCTATTCGGATACAACAACTCTTGACCATATGGGTAAATCTTTTGGTTATCTAATATTCTTGTCTTTTGACAACATTTTTAACAATTAGAGGAATAAACTAGAATCCAAAGCATTAATTAGATATCTTTCAATCTTAAAAGCCAAGAATTCTAAGACTAAAAATTCTAAAGGTTTCTGTAAATTATAAAGAGAAGTCTTTTAAAAGTGTATAGCGATTCTTCTTCAGCCCATAGTGCATGAGCCAGAGCTTTATTTTGTGGTTTGTAACAAAATAGTCACTTTTATTCTTTGAGTATTGACGATTTTGGCTAATTTGGCTAAAGCTGATAAAATAGCCAATATTTATTAACTATCTACTTCAAAATGGCCATGTCATTCATGTTTAGTAGCAAAGGATGATTTGAATAAAATAAATTTAACTAATGCCTTACCTAGAATACCAAATAATATGAAGCAAGTGATTAATAATAGTGAAGCATATTATAATTCAATTTATCCTGAAGCAAATGCATTTTGAGAAATAAGGTATAATATCAACAGTTTATTACTGAATTATATAATTGAAATAAATTAATATATAATTATAATATATTAATATATAATTATAATAATTGTAAAAACTTCAATATATACAAAGCTATCATTCCTAATCAAATACATATATTGGATCTTGGCCTTTTTAAGTATATGCTAAATTATACAAAAGAGCTTTTACTTAAGCAGTGTGAAAGCCAAGTAATTTAAAAATTTAAACAATAATTAATGTTGGTTTCTAGATTTCAAGCTCTTAAAATAATAAAGAATATATCTAATATAACATACTTAATAGCTGACAAACTGCGAAATATAATAAAAATAATAATTTTCATATTATATAATTTATATGATAATTATAAAAGACCAGGTGTTAACAATAAGCAGTTATGTTAAGTCTATTACAAGTTCTTCCAAATGTATATAGCCACTCAGAAAAAATCATTTACTAATAATTCTTGTAATTAACTTCAGATATATAACAAATATTTATCTTTACAAATGCTTTATTACAGTATTAATATATAATTTTATAGACATTCATTAAGAATTGGGTCCAAGAATTCATTGCAATATTTTCAAAATATTCCCTGAGTAGCCTTCAACTCCCAAAACTACATACTTGGTGCTATCATATAATACCTACAATTAAAAAATATAGGTTAGTAAATAGTATGATTATGGAAACCTATAAGACTCTTCATAAGTCTTATATCAAAAACCCCTACTGAATGTCGAATAAAAAAGAATATATGAAACAAATAATAAAGACAGTAAGCTAAAAAAAAAAATTTTTTACAAAATTTAATAATCTCGTTAACTATCGATCATAATTGATAGTTAACAAGATAATTAAATTTTTGTAAAAAATTTTTATCAATTTAGTCTTTTCTAGTATTAATCTGCACTACTTATCTTACCTACAATTATTTCACTATAAGCTTACTTAGCTAATATTATACTAAGTAACAATTTACTAAAAATATATACCTGCAACTAATAATATGCTAATCCTAACCCTATATGATGTGAGTTCCCTTATGTCAAGCAAAAACAGACTGCCCCGGATCTGTTACCAATGCTCTGACCCTCCTGATCTTACCTATGATATTATACAAGCACGTGTCTATTATTTCACACAACACTTAAAAAGCAAAAAAAAAGGATCTTCTTCATATCTGTATATTGAAAGAAAAAATTCTGTTATAAAGTTCACTTATCTTTGAAATTTATACATTTTTGACATAAAGTTTTGTGCAGAACATTCCCGAAACTTGCATTAGAGTCTTGTATTAGACTTTTGTAGACTCTTGAGTCTAAAAAAAAAAAAAAAAAAAAAAATATATATATATATATATACAGTATATGCGAAGATGAACAATCATGTACAAGAATCGGCTAACAATAAGCAAGAACCTACTAACGAAAAACCCACAAATAAACAAGATCAAGGGCTCACCAATGAACAAAATAAAGAATCCACCAGTGAACAACTCACAGATGAACAAGAACTTACCAGTGAATTTGAATTTAATGAGGATGAACTTTCTGACGATGGATATGAGTCTGATAATGATGAATTATGAGCGGAACTCGCCAATATGTTAATAAATCATGCCCGAACTCACTCTAGCATGCAATCGTTATATGTTCTTGAGGAAAAGGAGGGGTATCGCAGATTTACATTACCTCTTAGTTCGTACTATAGTTGGATAGTTGAGGAGGAAAAATCCAAAAGCATAAATTTTGTGAAAAAACATGGAACCTATAAGAATAAAAAAGGATCCTGGTCTGAATATTATCTCTGTTCATGCATGGGTAGTAAGCAAATAAGGAATGATCATGTAGAAGGAGGTGTTTAACAAAAAAAAAGACATATACAAAAAGAATTAAAGAAAGTTGGCTGCAACTGTGCATTGCGTATTCGATACCAACTATTTTTTTATAATAAACTTGTTATCGTTTATTATTAGTATAGGCATAATGAGCATATTCCTGGTAGTCGCAGTGACGTTTAATATCTAAAAAAATCAAAGGAAATTATTTCTGAAATTAGAAAGTTCGCCCAACAAGGGTTGTCTATTTCGGCAATTCAACAATTAATGAAAGCATTGGAAGAAACAACAGAAAAGTATATTTTATTTATTATTTATATTTTATATATGTTATGCGTCAAATTAATAATGCATCAGATTAAAATAATTATAATCCCGTTAATACTTACCCTAACCCTAACATAGAATTCACCCTAACCCTAATTAAAAAGATTTAATTTTAATCTGACGCAAATTTTAACTTGATATACAACATATATATATTTTAAAAAAATTTTTTTAAATAAAATCAAAATTTTTTTGATTAAAATCTTAGATATTTTGTTTCAAATGAAGTTGTTCCGAAGCGAGATGAGCTACTCACATATGAGGACATATATAATATAATTTACAAAGAAATTCATATGAAGTATCGATATAGTGGTCTCGAGATGAATAGCGTATGACAATGGGTCGAAATTCTAAAAAAGAATAGAGAAAAATGTAACAATTTGCATAATCCTATACTTTCCTGCTTTCAGATGTATGGAAAACAAAAATTTATGCTTGGATTCCATATGCTTTGGCAATTTAAGTTGTATGAAAAATATCATGAGGTATTTTGCGCAATTGTTCTTAGTTAACATTATGATTGATTTATATTAGGGTTTGGGTCAAGATTGTTTCTTGTATTTTTGTATAACTCATTTTTATACTTTCATTACTATTATTATTATTATTATTATTATTATTATTATTATTATTATTATTATTATAATATTTATTATTTTTATGCTTTAATTTAGATAATTCATATTGATTCTACGTATAATACGAATCATCATAAATACGCTCTTTTTACAATTTTAATCCAGCATCCCTATAGCAGTCAAGGTGTTCCATTAGCATGGTTATTAACAGAATCTCAAGACTCTGAAACAATCAAGCTATGGCTTCATGCTTTAAAAGAGGATAGTTGGATTGACCCGGTAAATGTAATCTTGGATAATGATGATACAGAAATTAGTGCAATCCGTGATATTTTTACTATGTCAAATATTTTTTTATATTGATGGCATGTCAAACACGCATGGCGTAGGTGAATTAATAAACAAATACCAGGAAAAGAGCACAATGATTTGTTTCAAGATCTAAATCAACTACTTAGTATTTCTGATAAAAGTGAGGTGAATAATGCTCTTATTAAATTTGAGCAAAAATGGCAACATACAGCTGCGATACAATATTTTAATGCTCAATATCGACAAAAAAAAGGTGAGTTATTTTCTATTATCTCTAAATATAGATATGATCATTTTTTTTTTTTGTCTTTTGTAATGCTCAAAATAAATTAATACGGCAAATAATTGCCACTATGTAAATGCCAGATGCTTATTCTTTTTTAATTGTAAAAAAATATTATTTATTAGAAAT
>CAJVPU010001869.1:0-11769 GCA_910591775.1 Dentiscutata heterogama | reverse complement strand
AGTTATTGTTATTCAAACTTTTAAAAAAATTTACTTAGAAAAAATTTGCTTGATTTCTACTGACTCAACCCCAATTAATAAATCTTGTTATGCAGAGTAGCAATATGATTGTTACTAACAAAATACATAATTGTAATTTACTAGATTGACTGGATTTGAAAAAAATAAACAATGATAATTTTTTAACAAGGGTAAGCTATTTTATTTACTTTTTTTAAAATTTTGTTATAAATACAAGTGGATAATATTAAAAAATATGAACTTTATACTTTTCTTAAGAAAAAGTATATATTTCTTCAAAAATAATAAAATAAGTAGATCTGAGTGTACTGCTAATATTTTTTTTAGTAATAAACTCTAAACTTGTTAGTAAGTAGTGTATAAGAACTACTTTTAAATAACAAGTGCCATCCCTATAATAAGTGATAAGCTCTAAACCTATTAGCAGATAGCATATTTCTAAATAATAGATACTAGTTTATAGTTCTTATTAGTTTTATATCCTTTTTCTCTAACATAGTTTTATTGTTTTTTATTGAAATTTTTTGTTTTAAAAAGTTAGTTTAAGAAATCATTGAGAAGAATTGAATAGCTTTTTTTGTTTTATATTTACAATTTGTTCAAGTATAAAAATATTTATTTTTTTTTTTTGCAGAGGCTGTTTTGTATTTTTTTTGTTAAGCAAGTCTATTAAATCTGTTTTTTTCTTCTTTAAAGTGCATATTTCTTTTAGTTTTGTAGCTTTTGTACTTATTTCTAGATTGTTTGCTTCTTTTAATATCTTATATATCAGATTATTCTTAACTTCTATTTTTTTTAATCTTTTTTTATCTAAAGCTAAAATGTATTTTTTACTTTTGCAATCTAGTTGTGCTTGTTTTACTCTTATTTATATTGCTTACTCTAATTTATTGTAACTGCTCAAGCATATATTAAGTTCTGTTATATAATGTGCTAGCTGGTTTTACTATATTGACTTTAAACCTACTATATTTTTGTATATTAGTGTTGCATTTGGAGTTGTGCTTGCTATATTAGTCTTGTTCTTTGTAAGCTTAAAGATAAAGCTTTGTAGTTTGTCACAAATATTACATAGAAAGATATAATGTTATAGTCTAAACTCTACTTTTGATAATAATACTCTATTATTCATATATACTATATATACTAGTAAGACTTTTTTTCTCTTAAAAATATTAACTATTGTATCTACCTCTTTTTTAATTAGATTTAGAATTGTTTTCTTTTCTTTTTTTATTAAAAACCAGATATTTAAGAACCTTATACTTTCATTATTATTTTTTATCTAGATTTTTTTCTTCTTTGATTTATTTCTATATAATTTGTCTTATTTTTATTTTTGTTTATTACCACTAGCTTAGATTTTTTATTATTAATTTCTATATTATTTATCTTATAAAATTGTTTTGCTATTTTTAGAATACTTTCTAATTCCTTTTTGGAGCTAGCTATATAAATAGTATCATCTGTATAAGCAAGCACCTTAAACTTCATACTTATGCTTTTTATTTAGTTTAGTCTTATATCTGTTGGCCATTCTACTTATATTTTGTAACCTGCCTCTTTGTAGCTTTGTATTGCTATTAGCAGTAGATTGTAGAATATTTTCCAGACTAAAGAAGATAATACTTTGCCTTGGTTTATATTATCTTGTATAGTGAAAGTCTCTGTTAGGCTATGCTTTATAATTACTTGCATTTTCCTCTTCTTATAAAGATTTATGATAAAATTTCTAGTTGCTTTTGGAAGTTTGATTCATTGCAGGACTAGATTTAATATTTTTAGCCTAACAGAGTTAAATGCTTTTTTTATATTTTGAAATAAAAGTCAAATCCTTTTTGCTTTTCTTTTATATCTTCTAGAATACAATTAAGAAAATGAATTGGTGCTGCTATTCCTTCTTTTGATAACTCTGCAAAATTATATTCTTTTAATATTTCTTTTGCTTTTAGTACTTTACTAAGTTTGTTATTTAATATTCTTATTATTGTTTTTCTAAATATTTCTAGTAGCAAAATTGATCTGATATTATTTAGCTTATAGCTAAATTCTTCTTATTTTGGTATTAAATAGAGCATCTCTATTTTTTACTTCTTGAGGATCTTGCTTTTTTTTTTATACATGCTGTGGCAAATTTGATGTAGAGAACTTTCATATCTTTTTTATATTTTTAAGCAAAAAGTATATAATTTCTATTATTTCTGATGCTAAGCTACTTTTAGTTTGGCTTAAAGTTTGATTCTACTTTTCTATCATAACTTTTTTTATAATCTCTTAGTACTATTCTTTCTGTCTCATCTAGTAATTCATATTTTTTCTTAAAAATAAAGATAATCTATTTGCTTTCAACTCTCTTTTATTATTTTCAAGCTCTACTATAACTTTGTTATTTAGATAAGTATCGAATTAATTATAATCAATTAATTTAACAAATGGGGTCTGTGCCTTGAAAATGACCCTATGAGACATTGTTACATGAGATTTTTATTAAGAAAAATATAGTAAATCTATTTTTAGAAAAAAAAATTCAAGGAACAGACCCCAAATATTATATATCAATTAGTAGCTAATATTAATAATTATTAATTTTTTTAATTAATAGTAATTAACCCTGCAATAGATAATTAATACTTATTCTATTTAAAAATTTTTCAATATTGTTTACTTGTTTAAACTAGAAATAAAAGTTATAAAAAAATATATAGCTATATATATTAGTTAATCAATAGTAATAATTTATAAATAAGAACTATAAATTTGAAAGATTTGCAAAACTCTACTTAAAAGTAAAATTAGATATTATTTTTTAGTAAATTTATTTAATATTATAGATATTTGTTTAGTATAGAGTACTATATAATTTTTATAAGCCTTATATAAGCTCTAATTTTACTTTCATATTTTATATAAAATTTTAGTTTTATTTATCTATTTTTTAATAAAGATAGAATTTTGTTTTGTTAGCTTTTAAACTTTTTTTTGTTTTTTTTTTATATTTTTTTTGTTTATTTTTTTATTTTTTTTATTTTTATTTTTTAATTTATTTTTTTTTATATATAATTTTTTTTGTTTTTTTTTAGCAATCCTGCCTTTATTATTTAAGAGATACTATATACAATTACATATTTGTAAACTAAAATTGCTTCTAGTTATTACAACCTCTTACATAATAAAGACTTACTCAGTTGCTATATGTATCTAAATGCAATTTGCTATAATAACATGTTTTCTCTCTTATAGTGTTCTAACTTACTAGAACTAGTCTGTGTTATTAGCAATAACTTGTTGCTAGCTTGTTAAGATTATTATTATATACTTTTGCTTGGTTTTATTAAGAAGTTCTAAAAAGATTTTACTACTCTTTTTATAGTATCTTTTATATAAATTTTTGCTTCTTTATATATTTATTGGGCTTTTTCTTTAAATAATTCTTTTTTAGAATTTTGTTTAGTTCTAAATACTTTAAATTCTATTGTATTTTGTTCTTTGCTTATTTTCTTTTTTCATTTTCATTTTTTTTTTTGGCTTTCTTCTCTTTTTCTTTTGTCTTTCTTTCTACTCTGCAATAACTTCATATCAGAATTTCAAATTCATTTGAAGAATTTTTGGTAATAGATTTTTAAAAATCTTCTTAGATCAGTTTTTTTTTTTGTTTTTATTCTTGTACTTATTTATAATTTCTTGAATGAGTTTTTTTTTCATTTTAATCTTTTTATTCTTCTTTTTACTAAAGAAGTTTTTTGTAAAATTTAACAAGTAATTGTTTAGTTTTAGGTTTTTTTTCTAGACTTCTTTTTGTTTTTAACATCTTTGAGTTATTCTATTACCTCCTTTTCAAGTTTTTCTAGATTTTTATATATATTTTACATGTTGCTAAATAATCTTAAATTTCTGGTTTTCTAAAATATACTATACAAATATTATCTTTGTATAACTTTAAGTTTCTGTTATATAAAAGGATTAGTATTAGTAATATTTAGTTTAGTGTTTTAACTTAAAAGATTCATATTCTGCTCTGCTTTAAGCTTAGATATTTTTTTTCTTTAATCTTGTTTATAAGACTCCAAGTTTCTTTCTATTTGTAATCTTCTATAAACCTATTTTTCTTAAACCTACTTTCTTCTTTTATATAATTTTTCTACTCTATATTATAGATTATATTAGTAACTTTATCTACCACTTTTCTTACTAGCCAATTTATTATATAGTTTTTTTATTTTGAAGCTATCTTAATATCTTTGGTCTATTCTGGCTCAAAATATATTATACAGCTATTATTGTAGTCTTTGTTAGCAAGCTTGTTTGCTTTCTTATTTTTTTCTATCTTATTATATATTTTAATTTTTTTAAAACTATATTTGAATTTTTTGTAGTAATATACTTATATATTATTTTGAGTATTAATCTATTATTATTATTATTATTATTTTTATTTTTTTTTTTTTAAGTGAGGTTTTTTCCTTAGTTCCTTTATTATTTATTATACAAATTTTACAAAATAAGTTTAAATAATTTTTTAGAGAAAGTGAGGATGGAGCTACTTTACTCTAGACTTTAATCTTAGCTAGATAAGTTAAAAGACCTTTAAACTATGAATTAAGAATATGTTTTAGTAGGGTATTAAATTTAATAAAAGAGTTTTGCCAAAGATAAAGTTTGCTATTTGTATTGAAGTTAATAATAGAGTTGAAGTTTGTTGTATTTAGGTTAGGTAATATAAAAATATTTGTACTATTATAATTATTATTGTTGTTAGCTGCTATTCTGCTTGGAATCTATAGATTTATGTATTTTGGTGATGATTGTATAGTGAAGTTTAGGGGCTAAGTAAATAGCCTTGCTATAACTGCTAGTGAGTGTTAATATGTTTTCTGTAATTATTCTGATAGGTGTTAGGTTAGTTATATGAGTTTGGAGAAAAGCTTGAATAAAGTTTATGATATTGGCAGATGGGAGGCTATACTTTCGGAGAAAGCTATCTATGGTCTTATTAAGAAGTTAGATTAGTATAAAAGTATTAGTTAGACATATGAGCCAATGTACATCATTCTCAATTTCTATATTGCAACGTTTGCATAGGAGTGAGATGTGTTTTTGAAAATAATATTTAAATAAATTAAGTTGATTAGGTAATTCATTCATTAGAATTTTAAATTTGAAGTTTTTTATCTTAGATGTTTTGGGATCTGTGAACCATTGAAGTAGTTTGTCGTTAAGTTTGAAGTATAGAAAGGTTGGGTCCCATTTAACCTTATGCGTGACTGGGATCTATGCCTGAATTTGTTTTTGAGAGTACTATGAGTTAATATTGGTTACAACGTGAAGTTTTTTTATTGGAGATTTTAGATTATCTGACGTAAGTTGGTGATTAAAGCAAAAAAGGTAGGCGTTGTTTATTAGTATTAAGAGATTGATTTCAGTGTAGATAATGTTGTCAAGAGGGAATATTGAGTTGATTAAGTATAAGTATATAACTTGGATAGTGATATATTTTGTATATATTGCTACACGGCCAGCAATTAGAAGGCCAGTATTGGTATTTTTCCAGATAGTATATGCTGTTTTTAATAAGGTATTAGTAAGTATAGGCAAAATTTTTGTTATGGTAGTAGAATTTGTAATAAGATTTATCTGTACGCAGGTAGAAATAAGGCCATACCAAGTTAAAACTCTGTTTAACATAATCTCCCCTCTTTTTGACTCAAATAAAGGGGGTAATAAACAACATTTAATATAAAAATCATATTAGCTATTTAAAAAAAATTTTTTTTATTCAATCAAATTTTATGTTTTTTACCCCCTCTCATGTTTAGAGTTGCAGATCATTTATTAGTGTTATATTAAATATAGAATCAAATTGGAGTAGCCTAATTGTAAGAAGTGTATATAGGGCTAAGATTGCAACTTTTGCTAGACTAGATCATACTTTGTTTTGCATAACTATTCTGGTTGCGTGGTTAGTAAAGGTAAGAATTGCAGTAGATAAAGAGGTATGTGTTTTTTGAGTTGTGAATGTTAGGTTTGCTGTGAGAGATATATGGTTCAGAAATATTATATATATACAGTGCAGGTATCCTTAAATCAACATATAAAATATATAATTTTTAAAAGTTTATAAATAAAAAAACTAAAATAGTTATAAATTAAATCTCTTCGTAAAGTAATAAAATAAAACCTAAAGAACAAAGTTATGAAGTTTATTTTTTTAGTTAATTAATATTTAATAAAGTTATATCCTTTTGAAGTTACTAATAAAATAAAAATTTGGCCACATATATATAAAAACATAATAAAATTTCAAAAAATATAATAAAATTTAAAAAAACATAATAAAATTTTAAGCTATTAGCCAATCAGAATTTAGTATTTTGTCTCAAATTTGGCCATTTTAAAAAAAGTTGTTGGTTTAAGAATGCCCGCACTGTAGTTCAAATATTTTCAGCATATTCATTAAAAGTTTATATTATTTTAAAGGTATAGTAATAGTTTTATGGTATGTAGCATGTGGGTTGGTTTTTATGCTTAGGTATGGGTAAAGGATTCTGGAGATTAGTAAGTGTGCTATACCAAATACATTTTGAGGATACTTGAATTTGATAGATAGAGGATTTGGGTGTTCAAAATAAGCAGTATGTGTTGAGTGTTATATAGTTATAGCATGAGCATAAATTACAAAGTGTTAGTATATTCATTGTAGTGTTTAGATTCCAGTGTTGAATTTTGAGGAGATTGTCTTTTGATGAGGTAATTTTGCCGAAGGTGTAATCTGCAGTGATTATCTATTTTGTTAGAGTTTCTGCCAGGGTCCAGATATAAGAGTTGGAAGTAGTAAGTTCCAGAGAAGGTGAAATAAGTTCATTTAGGGTTTCTTGAATTGTTGTAAACCACTTGAGGTGGCGACCATGGGGTATTTTAAGTATGTTGTAATAAAAGTTTTTCTAGTTTAGAGTTTGAGTATTATCATAGTTGGTGAATTGTTCTATTGCAAAGATTTGATATTGGTTTAGACAGTGTTTTATATGGATATATTCTTTAAATAATAGATTACAGAGTTTATAAAATATTCAGGTATAGTAAAGGAGGTTGAGCTAATGTTGGTGTTGGTGTATTAAATATTGAGTTAGTGAATATTAATAATAAGACAAGTAGTAAATGTTTTATATTTTTTGTAAATAAAGGTTGGCTATTCAGTAAGTATAGATATGTTAGTAAAGGTGTTATTTTGGAGTTGTTAAAGATATAGTTTAAAGGTTGGTAGAGATATTGAAAAGTTAAAGAGGTTTTCGAGAATTGATATATGATACTTTTGTTGCAGTTGGTGTGTATTGATTAGTACGTAAGTGTTTGGGTAGAATAGGAAAGAATTGAGGGTGCCATGTGCCAGAGAGGCTTTTTGTTTTACTATCAATGAGTATTGGTGTATCAAGTACTGGCAGTGGGTTAGGGTAAGATAGGTGTTGAAGAGTTGATATCGTAATCAGGCTAGCAGAACCAAGTTGATAATATAAATAGCTTGTTTTTCAGTAATTTTAGAGTACTTTAGTTTGTTTAGTTCTGTACAAAATTCTTGTTTGAGTTTTTTAATAACGTAGCAGTTGTCAACTGAGTAATTAATATAGGTTTCTAGAAATCTAAAGGTAAGTTTAGGTAGAAGGTTATATACAGGTTGATCTTGAAAGATTATAGAATTTGTATTATTTGAGTTGTTGTGAAAGAGTATTGACTTGTGTGAATTAATGGTAATTTTGACTATGTAGTAGAAGAAGAAAGCAATGTTGAGGATTTGCTCGAATGATATATGACTAGAGGCTACCTATGTGATAGTATCCATGTAGAAAATTATGTTAGTAGTTGAAGTGTTTTGATAAAATTAGATAAGTTAACTGATATAGTATAGCCAAGTGTTAAGTTGAAGATATGACGAATTAAGAGATCATAGTATACATGCCAGAGTATGAGAAAGATTGTTTCATCTTGTCTTTCACATTGTAGAGTTGTATTTTGCCAAGAGTTGTAATGATTTGGTTTTGTCAGAAGCTAAAAATATTTGTTATTAGGTTAATAAATTGTGATAGTATACTAAGCTTATAAAGTGCTTTTTGGAGTAATAGCAAGTGTATAGTGTCATAGGCTTTGGACATGTCTTGTGACAATATCCAAAGTTTCTTCTTGTTTATATATACATCTTCTTGCAGGTGTATGATAAGTTGTATAGGTTGTAAAGTTGATGTTAATGAGAGTGCTACATTGTTTGTTGAGTTGAGGAAATTGTTTTTTAAAGGATTGAATTAAGCTATATAGTAAGTATCTTTTTTAAATATGTTCAATAAGTGTAATAGAGTGGGTTTTTGAGAGGTCTTCTAGATGGTAACCTTTTTTTGGTATAGGCCAAATAAGGTCTTTGTGCCAAGTAGAGAGAATAGTTTGGAGAGCTATACTAGTGTTAAAGATTTTGTGAATATGAAGATAGCTGTGAAAAGAAGTTTTTTTAACATCTTATTGGAGATAGCAGAAGGTCCGGTAGCTTTGTTATTTGGTATTGCTGCAATAGTGTTTTGAATTTTGCTAGTTTCAATATGTACAAGAAGTGTGGAATATGTGTCTTTGGTAATTTTAGAGATTGGTTTATAGTCCTGTTCCCATTCATGCCATAGAGTGTCATCATAGGGATTAGATTTGGTCTAGCTCTAGAAGTGTTGCACAGTTGCTTTTTTTATTTTTGGGGGTTGTTTAGGATGGAGAAAGGTGTTACAATATTGTAGAAAGTTGTAGGGATGCAATTTTTGTGCAAAATGCTGTCAATCATCTTTGTAGTATTCTCTTGAAAATTAGTGTAGCATTGGTCGATAAATATTTGGATTTGTTCTTTTTTTGAGTTGTTGTTTTTAGTATTTTTCGCACTGTATAGTGTTTTTTCGTAGTTGTATAAGTTGGTTTTTAGTAGTTTGAAAGGTGTGAGTTATGAGATCTTGAGATGATAGAGTTTGGCTAGTAATTTGAGTAAGTGCATTGATTTTGTTTAGAAGCTAGTTAATAATAAGTATTAGGTATTGTGAATAGAAAATAATAGGCTGGGTAAGTATCTACAGGATGTGATTGATATGTTTAAGTGCTCAATATAAAAAATTAGCTTTGAGTAAATGTGTATAAAAAATGCGTAAACTAGTAAAAGTATAAGGAATAAATTTATTCATGGCCTGTTTTACTATATTGTTAAAATTGTTAAAAGTTTTGTTTAGTTGTTTGATATTTGTAATTGGGTTTTGGTAATGGGTTATAGCTCTTAAGTGGTTAGTTATATATATAGCAAAGTCATTCCATAGTTTTTGAGTCATATGATTGTAGTTGTAAATTTTTCGATATTGCTTTTTTTGTCATAATCACTTGTAAATTGGGGTAGTATGCTACACTGTTGTAATAATTTGGTGATTACTATCTTTAATCGTGAAAGAATTAGTAAATAGAGGGGTGTGAAAGGTGAGTGCTATTTCAGGGTTAATCTAAATATAATTAATTTGGCTGTAGGATTGGTTTCTGCTCCAGGTAGAGTTAGTAATATAATGTAGTTGTAGTAAGCTTATTAGTTCTGTATTAACCAGGTGTTAGAGAAAGAAGTTATACTTGTGGTAGTTGTTTCATTGGGTATTGTAGTTAAAGTCTTCTCTAATAATAAGATTCATATTGCATAAATGGGCATTTTGAGATCAAGAAATCAATTATTGTTGGGTAGTTCAGATATATGGTTTAATTAGTAAGGAAAGGTATATAGCAATTAGTCATGTTTTATTATTTGCTACAAAGTAAAGGTCAATTAAAAGAGCAATGCCAGGTAGTAAGTGATTTAGTGTATATAAGGTTGTAGTGTAGGTTTGAGTGCAATTGCTACTCCTTTGCTAGATTCTCGAATATTTGTATTAATTTGGTCACAATTTGCTATGTAAATCTTGTATAGAGGGTTAGAGAGTGATATAGGGTTAATAGTAGATGTGACAAGCTTTGTTTCTATAAGAAAAGCAATATCGATTTCATTTGAGTTGCAGTTTCAAGAATAAGTTATAGTTTTAAAGCTTGGTTGAGACCCTGTATATTATGATTCAAATATATAGGCTAGTAGTAGTATAAGTATTTGAATTAAATATTAAGTTAGGTGTTTAGTTAGTTGGTAAAGAACCTTGTAGTTATTTATTATTAAGATTAGTAGATATAGTAGTAGTAAGATTTTGGCTGGATTTGTTTTAGAATAGAAGTTAATGGAGCTGTAGTTGTCAAAGATTTGCTATTCGGGGTTTGGTAAGTTGAGATAGCTAAGCAGGTATTTAGATATTAAGTTGAAGAAGAAATGTAATTTTAGTTTAATAATAATATCAAAGACTGCTAGTTTATCGGTGATAGATATAAGTTGTACAAGGCTTGAATTAATATACAGTAGTTGTTGAGTTAATTTCTCTATATGGTTTGGTAATTTTAAATAGTTATTAGTGTAGGTTTTGATAAAATTTTGATCTAGTTAGATGGTATTTTAGCAAAGAAGTAGTGATTTTGAAGTTCACAGAATAGATCAACAAGCTTTTTGGCTAATGTAATAGGAATAGTAATATTTACTTGAGTAATTTGAGTAAGATCATCTAGGAGGTTGGGTTTGTTTGTTAGATTAATCTCTATATATTGAGCTAGAAGGGAAAGAGTAAATTTATAGAAGTTGCTTATTTCTACTAAGAAGTTTTTTGCTATTTCACGGTCCTTGATGGGAAAGGTATAGCTAACTTTAGTTTTAATTGCAGTTGGTTCAGCTAGTAGTTTAGGTTTTTGTGTGATATAGTCATTGAGCAATTGTTTAAAGCCATAGTAGGGTCAGAGAAGGTCTGCAAAGTATTTAATGTCATGTTGGTTATTGGCTTTACATGGAAAGATTCCTCTCAAGTTGTGTAAAAGTTGTTGTAGAAATGTTAGAAGAGGTGGTTTAGATGCTGATAAGTTGAAGTAGGTAGGTGAGATTTCTTTAACCTCATAAATTGTTGCGAGTTTTTTATAATAGTAAGATAAATGAGAGAAAGCAGATCGATTTGTAATTGAAAATAGATTACAAATAGCAGGATATAAGTCTGCTAGATCATCTGGAAGTAGTAAGAGTTGTTCTTTGAAGTAGCTATTCAGTAGTTCTTTAAATTTGTACACTTTTCGCAGAGCAGCTATGATACCTTTAGTTTGTTTACAATTGCTAATTGGTAGTATAAAAGATAAGATAGTCTGGATGTCTTGGAGAATTTCTGATAGCAGCTTGGGAAGTGGAGTAAGTATCTCAGATAATGCTAAGCGAATTAATTGATAGGTGTCTTCAAAAGTTGTTAATAAGTTAATGTGTACAAAGTTGGTGCAATAGTGGATTTTGCGAGTAATATCATGTGGATTTGTCTTTGCAAAGTCGATATTAATAATGTAATTAATAGCAAGCTTCGTCTTGAGTTTGTTTTGTATTTGGTTGTGGTTGTGTTTATTTATAAACCACATTGTATATTGTCATTTGTATTTTTTAAGAGCCATATTAAAAAGTAAATTGTATTTATTTTGATGTAGTGGTATAGTTGATTTATCCTAAGTAAATGATTTAAAAAAAGCAATGTTAAAGTAGTTGAATTTAGTATTGATTGCAATTGGTAAATATGCTACTTTTAGAAAAGATATAAAAACACTAGATAAGCGATTTAAAAAAATATTTTAGAAAAAGTAATACTAGAAGATGAAAATGTA
>CAJVPU010001868.1:0-11772 GCA_910591775.1 Dentiscutata heterogama | reverse complement strand
GCATGTGTGGCTAGTTGTATCTTCATTGTAACTGTAATAACTAATAATTACTAATAAAAAGTCCCCAGGCCAAGGAGATTACCTTAATATTGAAAAAAAAAAAAAAAATGTTTAAATTAGTTTTATTTATTTTATTTAAATTATATTTTTATTTTATAATATATGAAAAATTCAATTTATTTTTTTTGAAATAAATTAAAAAAATATTTTTTTAGTTTTTCTTTTCATAATTTTTTTATCAATCTTATTTGATCTAGTTCGAATTAATTCAAACTATTTTTTAATTGTTTGAAATCAATTTGAAATTATTATATTATGATCAAATTTTATTAATCTATTTTGAATTATTTCAAATTAATTCAAGCATAATATTTTGTAATATATTTCGAAATATTGTGAAATTTCTTATGAAATATTCTTTAAGTGTTATATTTCACAATATTTCAAAATATTTTATATAATATTATGATATTTTTACAGTATGTAAATTATTTTACAATATTACACTCTATTAAATTTGCTGATGTAGTTATACCCAACCAGATTTTTTAGTTAATCTATATATATTTTTTTATAAGTTATATATTGACCATTTGCTATTTTAATATTCTATTGACAATTCTTGTAGTATTTATTTACAAATAAAACTATTTGCTCAAAGCTTGCATTTTTTGTTACAAGCTTGCTGCCTATAGGTATACTAATTGCTGCATTTTTATCAATAATATTTTGATTTTCAGAATTTTCTATAAATACACTATTACAAGTTTTTGCTCTTTGGTAGTTTGTTTAAAAGTTTTTTTGAGTAGCATATTATTTAATTAAAAATTAATTTAAAAATAAATATATAATATTTAGTTAAGAATTTTTTAAAAAAACTTAAGTAATAACTTGTAGTTCTTTATTAATTACTATTACAATATATTATATAATAACAATATATAATCAAAACAAAAAGTTACTACTTATTTCATTTTCAAATAGCTTCTATTTCATTTTTTGATTTCGAATTTTTAAAATTAAAATAAGATATTTTGTACCCTACTTATTTTTGAAATAAGTTAATTATGAGTTACTTTAATATTTAACTATTTGAAGTTTAAAAATAAAATAGTGATATCAATATATATTATTAGTTATTTAACATATTATTCATAATTGCTTATTATTGAAATCAAAAACTTATTGAATCAACAAACAATCATTCGATCAATTTTTTTACTTGATATTTTAAAATTTATAAAAACAGCTATAAAATATAAAAAAAATTTTTTTAGAAGCTTTCAAATTTTGACCTAGCCAGTAGTGTTGTATGTTTCGCTATCTATAGCCTTTTTTGACTTGTCTATATCCAAAATTGTCCAAGTGTCTAAGATTGTTCAAAGTTTGTCTAAACTTTAATAATTAATAAATCTATTTAAAAAATATATATCTATATATTTTTTTAGGTTCTGAATTTATTTTAATTAAAATTAAAATAGGTTATCTTAATAAATTTTAAGTAATTTTATTTTATTTAATTGTTTAAGATTATTCAAGATTGTCTAAAGTATTGTTCAAAGCTGTTCTATAACAACACTGCTAGCCAGGTTATAAAAACCAATTAATTAATTTTGCATAGCCCAAATTGTTAATATATAAATTTTTTTTATATCATATAACCAAAGATCTTTAAGCTATATCAAATTAAATCTAAATATCACACAACAAATATATAGATAATCCTTGGCTAACAGCTAGTAATCTTTGAAATTTTGGCTTGCATTACAAAATTGTTTACTAAATTCTAGCCAAATTTGACTTTTTAATTTTTTCATTATAAAAATAGAAATTTTTAAAAAATATACATGTATTATGATAAGGCTATACAAACTTAATTAATTGGTTCTCATAACCTAGCCAGGTCAAATTCAACAAAATCTTGAAAAAAAATTTTTACTATATTTATTATCTAGGTGAACTTTTTAAAATTTTTATAAAAAATTTTATATGTTTTTTACATATAAAATTTTTTAAAAATAAAATTAAAAATAAGATCATGATTTTACCTTAAACATTAAAAAAAAAAAATAATAAAATAAAATTAAAAGCCGGGTTGCCAGGTCATTTTTAAAATTTTATATTATAAGAACCAAAAAACTAATATTATATGGCCTAAAACTAGCCCAGAAACAATTTTTACTTAATAGGCGGCTGCGATTTCATTAGTAAAATTATGGGTAATTCCGGCCTAAACCTAGGTGCACAAAAAATGCGCGGATGATCCTTGATTCTGATTGGCTAAGAGCGACGATCAAAAAATTAGGCCGGGATTACTCATAATTTTACTAATGAAATCGCAGCCGCCTATTAAGTGAAAATTGTTCCTGGGCAAATTTTACTATAATGCGTGTTTATTTTTTAAAAATTTCTATTTTTATAATGAAAAAATTAAAAGTCAAATCCGGCCGGAATTTAGTAAACAATTTTGTAATGCGGGCCAAAATTTCGAAGATCACCGGCCGTTAGCCAATCAAAATCGAGGATCATCCGCGCATTTTTTGTGCGGGCATCTAGGTTTAATCCAAAACTAATAGAAATCCAATTCTATTTTAGTGTAACTTGTTAATGCTGTAATGTTACGTATACATTTGTTTTAAGGAAATATTAACGCCGCGGGATCGGAGTTCCTATATAGAAGTACAGGGTTCCGCAGTCATATAAAGTTGTAATACGAACTTCTAAAAACTATCTTAATAGAATTGTGAGTTGCTAATCCGTATCACATCGTATCCTACGTATCATATAAAATAAATTTAGGATATATATCATCTGACATGGACAGTTTAAACAGCCATAACGATAGCTTATTTTCAAAACATGTTTATTGTCGTAGTAACGACTTCACAAACATTGGCAACTAAAGAGGGGTGCGAAATTATTTTTTTTTTTGAATCGGACAATTATAGTTAGGCTTATGCCATTAACTTATTTATATAAAGGTAAATGGCAGATATTCAAAGACCCACTGGTATGGTCTACCCTGACCTACCACGAGAAGAAAGCAATTTACGGAGTGCGATGATGCGCGAGTTATTTTCACAAAGAGAACGAGAGTATATTGGTTACTCATCTGATATTGCCGAGAACAATAATGCTGAAATTGAAGAGCAAGGTAACATAAATACGAGGGAAACATCACTAATAATTAATGGAGTTAGTCGTATATCAAATGGCGTTTTTTTTAGTGATGACGAGACAACCTCTAGTTTAAGCGAATTGTCGTCGGATCATGATTCGAGCTTGGATAGTATAGACAGCTTGGATAATTGCCAAAATTCCGTTGTTGATGCTTCGGAAAATATTCAAAGCGATTCTAATGGCTCAGAAAATGGGCAAAATTCTACGTTTGACGGATCAGAAAAAAATCCAAAAATACAATTTAATGAGTCTAATAGGGGCTCAAATTACAATGATTCTGACAGAGACTCAATAGAACCTTATTATGATAATTATGAAACTAATAATATTAATGGCGTTTCGTCCAATGGATTGATATCACCATCTTTCACACTACCACAAAATCAAACGTCGTGTACAAAACCACAAAATCCAGAACTGCCACCAGAATTACCAAACGATAATGATGAAATATGTTCGGGCAGTGTAAGTAGATATCAAGAAAATATTGAGTGTGAAAACGGTGAGAACGGTAATTGTGGGTCCGAAAAAAGTTTAGAAAAATATAGTAGTGAGAATGAAAGTAATTACGAAGAAAGTGAAGATGAGCTACCTGCTTTGAGCGTTATACAAGCAAAAATTGAAGAATTAGCTAAATGGAAAAAAGACGTATGGGCACGTTTACGTGAACAATCTGAAAGCTCATCTACTCCTGAACCGAAAGCAGAGAATGGAATGCCTGTTGATATATCAGCGTATGTGTTTAATTTAATGACTGGTTATTGCAATGTTATAGAATTTATTTGTCCAGTTATTTTTATGAGATAGTCCGAATTGCCATGAATTTTATATGCTATTTTTTTCTCATCCGAGTTTTATTTAAAATTTCTTTATTCCAGAAGTCTTTCAACACCCAAAGTTGAAAACGATGATGTGTCCATAAAAATACTGCCAGAGGGTACGTTGAACATATTAAATACCTTAAGATCTTTTTCACACAAATTAATTAAAATATTTTTTAGATGGATCGAGATCAACAACTTTAATACAGCAAGACGAAACAAACCTAATAACCCCATATCATCGCACAAACGAACCGGTTGATTCGAATCCAATGTTTACAAATAATGAGTCAAAAGGTTCAAATCCCGTATCATACTATGAGCGATCTGAATCAATGACCTTTTCAAATCGAACACGAAATGAATCGACAGCCTTTTCAAATCATGAGAGAAATGAGTTTAGTCCTCTTCATGAGCGATTAGAAAGAAAATTATTTCCAGTTAGTGAACGATTTGAATCTTTTCTTTATTCAACTTATGAACGTGATTCAAGACTCTTTTTCGACGATCGTTATGATACAAGGCCTTATTCTGATGATCGATATGAAACGTTTCTTTATGGAAACAGTGAACGAAACGATTCATGTCGTTTTCCCAGTCATGAAAGGAACGATCCAGGGCGTTTTTTAAATCATGAACGGCTAGATCCGAGCGGTCCTTTACTTAACAGACAAGACGTTGATATTACGGCTTTTCATCAACAATTACCTCCCGCGATGAAACGTCATAATGAGCAAAATCCACCTCTAGGTCCATTGCATAAGAGATCACGGCATATACCTAATGGATTTCATTATGATCCTATGAATCATGGTCCTAACAATGGCATATATGGTCCACCGCCAACAGGTCCAAGTGGAATGTCCGGAAGTGGCATGATGGTTAATAAACTTACTACTCTTTTATTTGATCATTGCTTCTTATGCCTCCTTAAGGACCTTAACTAAATATACATTATGGATTTCCATTAGGGTCGCGGAAGAGACGATCAATATCATCATTATTATCATAGGAACGATTATCGACCTCCGCCACCCTACTTTGATCGACAAGGACCTTATGGACGAGGTCATATGAATAATATTTCACGAGTAAGTCATTACCTATAATTAATATGAGAAATTTTTAAATTAAACTTTAACACTTGTAATATTTACAGCGCCCCATAGGTGGACAATCAAGACCTCTATCTCGGCCGCAAGAGCGTCCACGCGGCAGATATTAATATATATTTATGATTTAAACTATAATATATTTTTTTAAGTTGAAAATTAAGCTGAACCCTGTGATTGATTAGTGTACATTCATTTTAATGGTCATAGACATAGCGTCATTATGTATCTTTATTTTCAACATTTCTGTTCTTCATTGTACATAGTTTTTGCAATTTTTATTATAATAAATTAAACATATCCAGATCCAGTAATGAATTGTGAAGTGATATTGTACCTTTGAGTTGTAAATTGTGATAATACAGTGCAGACAACCTAGTCACAGCAACTAAATTTTTTAGCGGCCAAATTCAGATTTTATTTTTTATATATATGAAGGGGCCAATTTGAAAATTTTGCTAATATTTATATATTAAGTGGCCAAATTTAAATTTTTAATATATATAAAATTAAATTAATTGCTTAAAGAGGCCAAATTTGCTTTTTTTTATATATATAAAAGGTGGTCAAATTTTATATTTAATTATAAAAATATTATAATTTTAACCTGCTATAAATTTTTTATAAATATATTTAAAAAATTTAAAGAACTTGAAAGTGTTTAGCTTGCTTTGATTTAATATTTTAAGATAGTATTTATTGTTTTTTTTTTTAAAGAAGGATTAGCAATTTAAATTTAATTAATATTACAGTCAGGTTTTTACGCTATATGGAAATGATCTGCAAATATATTAGAAGGTTATTCTAAAACCGATTTCAATTTAAAAAATAAAAGCGTTTTTTATTATCGGAAAATAACAATCAGTTTTAAAAAAATTTTTTTACAAAAAGAATCCTAAAGCTCTGTAGTTTAGAAATCCCTGGGAATCTCCAAGGCTTTATAATGTGGTTATGCACTAAATATCAAAAGTGTAACAATGCAGTCAATAATTTGGCCAAAATTTTTATAGGAAGACTTTTGTATGATTGGCTGTTTAAATCAATTTAATTTTACATTATTTATACAGTTTAAAGTACTTTTTAAAAAAAAACAAAACTACGAAGAATAAACAAAAAAAAAGTATATAGAAAGTTTTATTAGGGTTGTAGGACTCCACTATTAAAAAGTATCTTCATCACTTTTTGTTTTAGAGAAGTTAGCACGATAATAACCTAATTCAATCTATCTTTAAGAAGTCGCTATTATACTAACTTCTCTAAAACAAAAAGTGATGGAGATACTTTTTAATAGTGGAGTTCTACAACCCTAATAAAACTTTTTATATACTGTATATTGCTGAATAGAAGCTACCAAAATTTTGAAAGTTTTTCAGACTAAAAAGAGAGAGTAGCTTCTGTTCAGATCCAATTTTATTATTAAAACATAATAACTTCCTCCAAATTTTTAATCCAAAATTGAGGAAGTAGCTTTTATTCGGGGGTAGCTTCTATTCGGGGGGTAGCTTCTATTCGGTAATATATGGTACTTCTTTTTTGTTTATTCTTCGTAGTTTTGTTTTTTTTAAAAAGTACTTTAAACTGTATAAATAATATAAAATTAAACAGCCAATCATACGAAAGTCTTCCTATGACCAAAATTTGGTCAAATTTTGTACTACAGAATTGCAGATCTTTATCAAAAAATAAAATGATTTGTGTTATACAATTTTAAAAAATCTCTGACTATATTATTTGTTAGGACTAGATTGTTTGCACTATACTATTAGCAATTAAAAGATATTGTTTCCCTTATAAAACATACTTTTAACTATCAATAAATTGTTTAATTTTAAATACTTTCTTTTTATAAGAAGTTATTTTATTTAAAGTGTCTTTCTTTTGGAATTTAAAAATTCAAATATTCTTAAATATATATTGGTTTTTTAATATTAAAACTTATTTTCAAAATAGGTGTGGTGACCTAGTGAAGTGATGGGGTTGCTGCATCCCCAAGTAGCAGGTCTAGAGTTCGAATTCCACAAACGATGATTTTGAAAATTAGGCCTGTGATATGGTTAATGGTTATTGATATTGTTTGGGCTTAGATATCTGTAACCTTGGTCACACCATCTCAAATGGGAGCTTTGGCGCAATAAATCCAGAGAACCGGAATAACCGAAAACCCGTTTGGCAAGTCCTGAGTTGGGAGTAGCAGTGATCTTTAACAGTACTACAGGAAGGCTGGATTCAGAACTAGAGACTAAGACCGAAAAACTGAACGACTAGGTCCTTTAGTGGGGGGACATACCAGCCAAACCGTCAGAATGCCAACTAGAGAAAAAGGACATGTGCTCTGGAAGCACGTACCAAGGGAAGGGTGACCATGAGGCACTTAGAGCCTGGGCAGACCAACCCTTCTGGGTTGCCGGCTAGAAGTAAGGGAGGGACCAGTAAAGAATCCAGAAAAGAAGAAGGTTCGAATGTGGATACTGGGGTTGTTGTGAACCTTGCAAGGGCAAGAGTAAGTAACAGGGAACTAAATTAGGAAGGTTGTAGCTTGAGATACGAACCGGGTTGCGGCAGCATCCAAAGATGGCTTGAGATACAAACCGGGTGATAGCAGCATAGCATGTACTAGTTAAAGGAAATGTTATCGAACACACAGGTGAGCACATGTGTGAGACATGTACCATTCTGTTAGGTTTACTACAAGGATAAATGCTCTCCATTCCAAAAGGAATGAGTGTTGGTTTGGCTAAAGTCTTAGGATCTTTAACGGTAAATTACCCCAAAAGGGTATATTAGGAGAAAGTATGGAACAGAGATAGTACTAAAGAGTTTAAATAAATAGCTTTCTAGTTAGGATACAGATATGGCAACTAGTGTAGAACCTTTGGGCGGACTACTTAAATTAGATAACCAAAAGTTGTACATATGGCTAGGTGTACTCTTGTAATACCGATGTAATATGTGGTCAAGTTTTCGGACATATGGCCTAACCGCTTGTACTAATAAAGTGCCAAGGGCCTAAGTGGTCATATTAATATTAAAAAAAAAAAAAAAAAAAAAAACTTATTCTCAAAATTCAATTACTATTAATATCTAATATAACTTGTTTTAATCTGTTAAAATTAAGCACTACTGATCTGATTTTTGTACTGGGTCTGGGCTTGAAATTTTGAGTTCAATATAATTAAGATTAGATATATTAGTCAAGACCTAAAAAATTAACGATTTACTACATATTATACTAGTTATACCAACATCCAAATATATTATAATAAACAGTAATTTTATTTAGAGAAATCAATAAATAATTAATAAACATTTGATTAATAAGTTTTTGACCAAATATTTTACTTAGTGTCAATTCAAAATATTCTGTTATACTTTTGCAACAGGCAGAAGGTACTTGAGTTAACAATCTAGGTTTGATTTTAATAAACTTAAAAAAGTGTTTAAGATAAAATTATTTATTAGAAATCTGATACACCTAAGCAAGACCTAAATACAACAGGTTATGCCGATGATTAAATGATTTGCCTAACACAAATGCAGTGCAGATAAATTAATATAAAAATTAATAAGTTGTTTCTTGTACATGTTTACCTTAATGTCAAGCTAGTTTTTTTTACTTTTTATTTTTTTTTTACTTAAGTTTGATACATTATTTTGGGCTCTAACAGTGAACTATATCTATAGAGAAATACAAGAAAATCACCAGAAAATCAATTTACAGAAAAGGTTATATTTAACAAGAAACTATCTAAATAAAACAGATAATTATTAATCACTAGATAATCACATGTTGATTATTATAATACAACTATCAAAGTAACAATCAAATTTTGATGCACAATAAAAAACATATAAGATATGAAAAAAAACAACAACGAAGTTTAATATACCAAAGTCCTATACAAAGAAGAAATATTTATACATTGAAGTATAAATCACTAACAACAAATAGATTTGAAACAAGAAACAAATACTGATTATTTGTATTATTCAATAAGACTATATGCTAATATATAATAGCAACTAATCTTTAACTTATATAGTTTATTTTTATGATTAAAAAATAATAGCTTATACAATAGTATAGAAATAAAATAGTTAGTTTAGAAGTTAATATTGTTATTAAAATATATTGTTTAAATTATCTGAAAAGATATTTAAATACTTGAATTTTATCTTCAAGAAACTTTGTAGCATGTAATAAAAAAAGTAACAAAAGTGCAAATACAAGAAACCAAATTTCCAAATACCTAAATATTTATTAACTAGATATAGAAACCTTTAATGACTTTAACCCAAATATTAGAAATCTATAGTGATTTAATAGCAATATTTATTCTTGTAATATTATTAATCTTATTAATAGCACCACTTATATTACTTGCTTTGATAGCAGGACAAATTATTATTTGGGATTGAGTCAATAGAAACCAAGCAAATAGTGATTTTGGCCGATAGTGAAAAAAATCGGCTAAAGAAAATTATCGGCTTAGCCGGTCGATTTTTTTAAAATCGGCTGATTGATTTGATATAGTCAAAATATGCTATTATGAAAATTTCCAATATAGAAAATGAATGAACCTAAAATACGAGTAAAAATTGAACCAAAAATTTTTGTAAATTCCAAAAAATTCCAGATTAAAGAACAAAATTAAATAGTACTTTAAATCGACCAAGCCAACTAAGCCGATAAAATTTATCAGCTTGGTAATAGCCGAAAAATTATGCTCGGCCAGAATCACTACAAGCAAATCGAAATTTTTTCAAAATTGGGATTTTTTAATAAAATAACAGAAGCTAGTATGCTGATTATTTTTTAATTAATAATGAAGGTTAACTAACATAATAAAATTTTGAAATATTTCAGTTTTAAATTTTGCGCACGAAAACTTGTAATCCGGAAATCAAGTCAGAAATGTAAATCGATTTACCCAATTTTGTGTAACATGCTGGGTCAACAGAAATCAAGCAAATTTATTAGATAAATTTGCTTGATTTCTGTTGACCCAGCATGTTACACAAAGTCGAGTTGATCTTCCAAAATTATTAATTTGATCGGATCATATCGGATAGGGTCGGATATTGTTTACTTAGTGTGATACAAAAACGTGATTTTCTCAAAATTAGTGATTTACCGATTTGCTGGATTTCTGTTGACTCACCCCCATTTATCGAAATTTATAAATATTCTTGTTTATTTTATCAAATAAAAACCATATTTAACAAATATATCAAATATATCTTATATATATCTATATAAACATACTTATATAATTAGAAAAACAGATACTATTATTGTCTGAAGCCAAGAATAATAGCTAAAAATATCAGGCTGATCTGTGTTAATCTCTATAGTTGATTGGCTAATAATTGATCACATGAATAAAACCCAATACAAAATCATGTCTATTGCTCTACTATAGAGTCCTCGCTATGCTTTGGACAATAAATATATAACACAACATATAAAGAAACTTGAACAGAATTTTTAACTGAAATATTTTAGTTATATTTAATAATGAAGAAGATTAACTCTAGTGAATAAAGAAACTAGAACTTCTTGTAAATACTAAGACTAGCTACTCTAGAATATGTATATACTATTGAATAATAATACAAGTTATCTTAATACAAAAAACTTTATATAAAAATTAATATTAAAATACTTACCTTTATACTTATAGTATTAATATATTTAAAAAAATGTATTATTCCAAATAGTGCAATAGAAATTAGAGTAAAAGAGCTTACATTTATTTTAAATCAGAAGAGGACCTAGTCTAGACACAGAAATGCAATCTGTTTTACTATAACACTAAATTAGCATGGCAGCCTTTTGTAAAAACTACAGATCATAGAAATTTTGCTAACACTCAAAGTTATAATAAGAGACTACTGAATGAGATAGAAATATGCAAAATACAAAGACTGATAAAAAGCAAAAATGTCAAAGTATTAATGATAGCTCAAACAACTACCAAGATAATAACAAAGAGAATACATATAGATCTAATTATAGCTTCAGCTTTAGATCACAATCTAGAGAAAGATTTTTGGGCAAGGATTTATCTAATAATTTAGAAAGCAGTAGTAAAAAAAGAGTAAATAAATTAGAAGAAAAGAAAATTACCAAATCTCAAGAATATATAGAAGTAGACAATGAAATCAAATTAATGCTTAGCCAGATTATAAACAGACTTAGCAACTTAGAAAATCAAGCAAGTACTAAAAGAAATGAAGAGGTTAATCGCTTCTAAAAGTGCTCTAGTCAAATCAAAGAAAAAAAGTGAGGTAGAACAACCTATAACTATTTTACAAAAAGAGATGAATATTGTGCAAGAAGAAATATATAGTGGGTCATCAAATAGAGTAGAAAAAATACCTTGCAACTCAAATAATAGAGTAGTAAATACAAGTAGAGAAAAAAACAATCTAAAATTAAACAATAAGATGCTAAAGATAGCATGTCACAATATTAATGAATTGAAAATAAACTAACAAAAGCTTGAACTATTAGAACACTAGATAGAGGTAGTGCTCGGCAAAATCAAACAAAAACTTGATTA
Organism: Dentiscutata heterogama; assembly: GCA_910591775.1. Classification (NCBI taxonomy): domain Eukaryota; kingdom Fungi; phylum Glomeromycota; class Glomeromycetes; order Diversisporales; family Gigasporaceae; genus Dentiscutata; species Dentiscutata heterogama. The sequence continues at coordinate 96 of CAJVPU010001868.1, read as the reverse complement.
TCGAGTTTTTGAATCTATTGATTTATAGTATTGTGCTTCAATTATAAAATCTATGTTTACTCTTATCTGACTTTAAACTTCATGCTAGTTACCACG
>CAJVPU010001867.1:0-11773 GCA_910591775.1 Dentiscutata heterogama | reverse complement strand
ATGAACATTATTTATAGTCGCTGATTCATAATATGATTATTATTTATTATTATAGTCACTGATTAATTTAAAGATATCCGGATATCTGACGGATAATCAAAGTCTATCCGAGTATAATTAATTTACGGATAGTTTATTTATAAATCCGCATAGGATCGGAGGATTATATGGATAGCTAGGATTTTAAGGCTACAGATCGCTACTCTAATACAAACCTCCTATTCACTTTACCAATATCAAATTATCAAACCAACTTATTACTGAACCTGCCCAAATTAAACAACATATACAATCTCACTTTTCTAACTGGATAGTCTTCAGACCTATTAACCAATCTCTCTTTGACAACTTCTGGTATCAACAATACTTACCTCTCACACACATTAATCCTGACTGGTATATCTCACTTACCCAACCCATTACTCCCGAAGAAACTCTACAAACCATTTTCAAATTGACTAACAATAAAGCATATAGTCCTACCAATATTAGTTATGAAATGATCAAACACCTTAACCACTCCTGTATTCTTGTACTTACTGCATTCTTCAACCACTGTTTAACCCATAACTATATACTTAAACAATGGAAACAGAGAAGAATCTTCCCTATTCCCAAAAATAATGCTTTTGATGACAACCATAGCCTCACACGTCCAATTAGCCTTATTGAACATACTTGCAAAATTTATACCAAAATCATTTCAAATAGACTTAGTAAAGTCTTTATGCAACACTCTATACTTTCTCCTTATAACTATGTTGCCCTACCAGACAACAGTACATCAACCCCAATTTACATCCTTAACAACTTAATTGAAGATACAAACTGCAACTACCAAGATATATGGGTTCTTTCTCAGAATATGAGTAAGGCCTATAATTCTGTTAACTTTACACTATTCTAGCACTCACTATCTTGACTTGCTCTCCCTCCTACTATTATTAATATCCTCACTCATCTCCTAACAGACAGCCAAAATAAGGTCATTACTAATTTTGGTTTAACATCATCATACCAGGTTCTTAATAGTATAGACCAAGGTAAACTATCACACCCCTCCTCTGGCGTATCTACTATGACCCTCTTATATCCTATATACACTCATCTTTTCCTGGATACACATCCAAGGTCACCTGGTTTACCAATCTTAAACACCTCACCACTAACTATACCAATATTAACTGTTCTGTTCTTGCTTACATGAATGACACTCTTTAAATTGTTTCATTCCAAGAAGAATTATCCAACATCATATCTATTGCAAAATCTTTCTACTCAATGGCAAATATCCAAGTTAACCCATCTAAATCTATCCTCTTAACCAACTCCAAATCCTCTGACTCTATCTCGATTACTTTTAACAATCAAGCTTTACCTGTCTGTCCACCGGTATTGTCGGTTGAATGAGCTTGTCAGCAAAATATGTGTCAGTAAAATCAACGTGTCAGTAAAAACAAACTTGTCGGTAAATCATGTGTCGGCAAATTAGCTGTAGGTAAAAAAAGCGTGTCGGTAAATGGATTGTTGGTGTAGTGCTATGTCAGTAACGTGATTGTCGGTAATTTGATTGCGACCCGTGTTTTATTACATGTGGAAATTCATACCTAAGATGATTTAATCCATAAGATGCAAGCTTTTTTATATCATGTTCCGTTATCCAAAATGACCAATAATTATGAAGTTGCCTTTTGGCTTCTTCATAGCCCAAAAATTTAGTAAATGTATATTCATCAACGACCTGGTCTTTAGGACTAAATTGCTCAAAAAGACTTGGTCTAATCCCTAACAAGATGTTATAAAATATACAAATAAATTAATATGATTTTATAATTTTGCTTTAATTATTAATTGCTATAATGACAGGAAATTGCAGGCATTCAATTCAATGGATCAATTAACAATACTATAATACTCAGTTAAATATGCAAATCAAAATCAATAATTCAATATTTGATCAAATGTGAAAAGAAGATTTTTTGGGTAATTCAATTTTAATACTTAATTATCATTATCCGATGATATCATATCATTAATAAATTTCACGATAAACTGGTGACATTTTAAATTTACACCATTTGTATTATTTCCGATAAAGTTTTATATTAAGGTTAAATATGATTTTTTATTAATACCATATACTTACATCCTTCAAATACCAGCCTTATGCGGAGAGATAAAGTAAATAAGTATTTAATCAAGAAATTCTGGTTGTTATTTAAAATTTAATATTAATTACCATCCTCCAAGATTTACACCACGTATTTTTTTCTTTTTTATAAGCATGTTGATTGATGTTGCAATAAATCGAATTGAAATAAATTAATATAAAAAATATCGAAAACAAAAAATCTTCATTCTATAAATACAAAGGATATTAATCAAAATGATTCAAAAAAATTACTTACGAAAATGTTCTTACTTAAATTGACAATATTCTTAAAATATGCTTTAAATATTTTTAAGTACGAAAAGCATAGGTACGATTGGTCATGTGATTGGAAGAATGCCGGCACGCCAAAGTTGCCGGAAATAAATTCAATTAAAGGACTTTAAGTCCGCAGAATACATTGTGAGTAATTTGAACTGAGTACTTTGAGCTGAGTAATTTGAACTGAAACGATGATATGCTAACTGAAACGATGATATGCTCCCGGGAAAATTAGCAAGTGAGATTGCGCCCAGGTATCATCGTAACCGTAGAATGAGTGAGAAGCAGCATCAGCCGGTGGTTTCCCGCCTGCTCGAAGCAGGCCGACTGTTAAATAGGAAAATGGCAGAATCAGGAGAGTGTTCCCCAGTGTGTGGTGGGAAGGGTTGGGTCGAGAAAATGATGGATATAATGTTTGATTGTGTTGCAAGGGGAGAGAGAAGAACGCTGGGAAATGGTTTATTCGTCGTTTCTTTTATATTGATTGAGGACGGTGGCTTTCTGTTACGTAGTTATATTCGCATGAAATCGGTATGGTCTGATGTCTCTTTCCGTTACGCAGCTGTGTTACGCATGAAAAATCGATGTGGTCTGATGTCTCTTCTCCGTTGCGCAGCTGTGTTACGCCTGAAAAATCGATATGGTCAGATTTCTCTTTTTCGTTACGTAGTTGTGTTCGCCTGGGATCTCGGACCCGACTTGTGTTGTCAGGGTTGTAGCACGTGGCGTGTAACCCTGGCCACTCTCCCTGTCTTTTCGATCTGTTGACTTTTTGTCAACATGCATTAATTTAAATGCATGTTTTTATATAGGAATCGAGATATAGCATTATTGAAGTAATTAATTACGGTCAATTATAGTGAAGTTACAAATTTTTGGTAGTATTGACATAGGTAGCAACAACTCCAGTCGTAATAAAATACTATCCTGTGGTCATAATTCTTGTAGTATTTAGTATAAATAGAGTTGCTGGTGCAATTAAGTACTATTTATTCTCCTGTTTTATTAATTGACGGCCGGAGGCTATTTTCCTATTGAGTTTGAATTAAGTTGTGCCCAAAAATTATAGCGAAAACTTCGTAATGAACAATTGGGGAATAAAATTCTAATGGTGTACCACATATATACCACCTTGTTTGTGGTGCATATGATGGTGCACCATTATACTACATATATTATCTGATGCTAGTAGTTTCATATATTTATCTTTTGGTTTACCTCCGACAAAGCATAAAATTGCATCTATATCTTATTGTTATATTACCCTATACTTTCGGGCATTTTCGAACATTACTTCCATTTTATAGCTTTCTACTGTTTATAACGAGAACTTTCAGTTCAATTAACTAATATTATATTTCTTACAGTTGCAATAAGTTACCGTTAATATATTGAGCAAAAACTGAAACTATCCTTTAAAAGTTATTTGGAAAGTTTACACACATGCGTAGGTCATATTACACGTACACACTCCCTTATATAAAATAAATTTAAATATGATTGGCTCGTCACATCTGCGTTGTCGTACCACCTGGTGCACCAATTTTGTACAGCAATCCTAGTTATAGACCATAATTCTGGTTCTAACGATAATGATAATAATAATAATAATAATGAATTAAACTATGTGTATATTTGTGTACGTAAATGTATGTATATAAATTTATGCAAGTTATATAATTCACGCAAATTGTACAGGTTAATCAGATTATTAATCATTTATCAATGTATATAAATAGAAAAAAAAAAACAAATTATTTATCGCAATTGTCAACTACTATTATTAACTACAATCATGCCAAGAATATTCAATTAACCGACTTTGAAAAAGGACAAATTATTAGAATGTATAATGTTGGAGCTACTATAATTTCTATTGCTTCAGCAATAAACCATGACCGTACTACGGTATCCTATTTTTTTAACCCGGCTTAGACAACGAGGAAGTATTGATGTTTAGGAAGGCCATCAATTATAGTTTTTTCGTTCTGAGAGTACTGTACATAAACATTCCGTAGTTTATTCTATTTGTTGTCATAATAAATCCATTATTTTTTTCAAAATGATGAACTATATAAGCGAAAGTTCAGATAATAATTTCGTTTCCAGCTCATTAAATAAAAACAAAAATTGTGGTCCCAACTTTGATGAAATTTAGATTTTTACTATAAAGCTAGTAAGGGTAACGAACATTGTAAAATGCATTAAATGATTCTGGTAATACGGATTATTCATTAGAGAAATTAGTGGTCGATTCAAAGTTAGTTAAATTAGATGGTTAAATTAGATGATTAAATAGAAACAAATTATTAACATCGTAATAAATGTAATAAATAAAAATAGCGTTAGCTTGAATTTTATAATATACGTGCAACAAATATACGAGGTAATGATGCCTTATTATTTTATTGCATGCGACATATTACAAATTTTATGGCATACGGCAAACAATACGGTTTATTTCATTTCAAGGTGTGACGTAACACGATCAGGATTCAAGACAGGCGTCCGTTTATGTCAAAAATTACCTATTTCAATTCATTGAGCGATTTTACTATATACCTCGGTTCATTGGCAGACATTCGTATGATTGGCAGTTTAAATCAAATTAATTTTACATTTTTACATTATTATACAGTTTAAAGTACTTTTTTAAAAAAATAAAACTACTACGAATAAACAAAAAAGAAGTATATAGAGAGTTTTATTAGGGTTGTAGGACTCCAATATTAAAAAAAATCAAAATTCTTTTTTGTTTTAGAGAAGTTAGCATGGTGATAACCTAATTCTATCTATCGTTAAGAAGTCGCTATTATGCTAACTTCTCTAATACAAAAAAGAATTTTTATTATTTTTAATAGTGTAGTCCTACAAACCCTAATAAAACTCTCTATATACTTCTTTTTTGTTTATTCTTCGTAGTTTTATTTTTTTTAAAAAGTACTTTAAACTTTTAAATAATGTAAAATTGATTTGATTTAAAATACCAATCATACGAATGTCTGCCTATGAATACCTCGGTAAATTTTAATACTAAATGTAAACGCTAACTCTGACGTTAATGCTTTAAAGAATTTTGTTAATTGCAAACCTGCGCCATAGAATCCATATGTTTTAATATTACGTAAGAAACATCTATATTTGATTTAATTTTAAGCAATTTTAAATAATTTTTTTTAATGTGGATTATGTGGATTATCATGAAACGACTTAATTTAAAATTTACAAGCCTCCATTACCGCAGAATAGATTCATTAATTAATGCTAATAATAATATGGAAGATGAAGTAGACATGAGAGAATTTGCCCATAATTATGACTGGTCATCAATACTTCTCGTCCTATGGACACTTGGGAACCTTCGCTTAAGACTGCTTTGATAATTTTATAATAGTTCTTGAATTTAAGGTACGATAATTCGTGTATATAATTACGTATGAATTTTTTAGGATTGCTGCCTACGTTCAATTTTTCTTTTCTCTATCTTCTGCGGTCCCAACCTTATTTTCATATATAATAAAGGTAATTTTAAATTCTTTTTTTTTTCACAGTCAAAACTCGCTATAGTTACTCTTGATATAATTACAACTTTGATATAATCACACTATTTTTTAATTCAGGCTATTATAAAACATGCAAAATTTGACTTTTATATAGTCACAACTTTATAATCCCAGATTCTTGATTCCCAAGCTGCTGATTATTTCAAGGTCTGATTGTGTATATAAGGAAATTTATTGTTAGAAATAAGCAAATGAATATCTACCATACAATTTCATATTAATGTAATTAGAAAAAAAATATTTATAAGCTATCAATTTCATAAAAATTTATTATTTACGTATTAATTAACAGTAGGTATAAAAAATTAAAATTTAAATAAATGATTCACCTTCATATGTCCTTATTTATTTATTTATTCATTTATTTATTCTGTCAATTAGTCAGTGAGCATAAATAATATTTGCATTTAAATCAAAGTTCGGATAAATAAAATGAAATAACTAATATAAAAATCCAATTCAACTGATGATTATAGAAGATTCTAATTTTGAAGGTGTGCGCATTGTAATAGATACTTTATTTCATTGCATAAACCACCAGATGATAGTAGACATTTGGGGTTTCAAAGTTAACAAATAAGTGACGCATTTCGAAAATAAATAGGATTTTTTCAATAGTATTTTTACTATGCAGAATTATAAATCGGAAAATTAAAATAAGATTCTCTGATTTTAACTTTGAAACCCCATTGGTTTGATTTGAGATATAAAGTAAGAGATCAGGGTCTGTAATATAACTTATATTATACAAAATATATGATATTTTTAAGCTTTAAATGTATTTTCGCTTACAATGCCCTCTTAGCAATGGATCCTCCTTCTTTACAAGACCCTTGAAGTCTAAATCTGTTTTTAATGGATTTAAAGTAAGAAACCATGAGTGGTTTATGCAGTGAAGTATGGCATGCTTGAATAAAATATGGCATCAGGCATGTGACTCAAATATGACATTTCAATAACAGATAAATAGAAATTGAGAGGATCTCAACTACCGTATAACACTGCATAAAGTACCCGGGATCTTATTCAAGGACTCCATTTTTTGAATTGAATAGTACCCCGGAAACTTTGTGAGAAACAGGTATAGTAATAATTACTTATAGCTATACTACTGTTCAAGAGTTAAGCCAAATGATCAGTAAATAATATCCGGGTTTTAATCACGGAGTATTATTATTAGTCGTACTCAACTTTTTAAATTTTTTTTGCAAAGATAAATTTACTTTTCAAATTCAAAACATTGAAATTTTTACAAAATCCTGTGCAGAAGGTGCTTGGCTAGTATAATATATCAATAAACGTTGTTTCTAAAAAATATAGAGTTTAAAGCTGGCCGAGCGAAGCGACCGAAACATAAAAAAATTAAAGTTGAGCCTGAAATAAAGTAAAGTCAAGAGGTTAGTAAAAATATTAATAATAAAAAATTATAATGTTGCATTTAAAAGGTTGCCGAATGAAGTAAGAGTATTATAAAAAAACATTGGTGAAAATCCAAAAACTACAAACTTATGCACTTTATAGTTCTATTCAAAACTGGTCTTAATTAGTTAAGCATTATCAAATTATCAACAACTGGTTGATTTAATATTAGTCGATAAAATCAAATTATCAACAACTGGTTGATTTAATATTAGTCGATAAAATCAATTTAGAAATCGATTTAATCAATTTAAGATAGCAACTTTTTAAAAAAAATTGTCAGATAATTTAATTAAATATATCAGAAAACGTATAAAAAATAAATGTGAGTACTGGAAAATTTGAAATACAACTTTATACACACTAGAAGCAATCGTCTTGAGTATAGTCAACTAAGTCGTATCAAACTTAGTCAAGTTGATAAATTTAGATCGATTACAAACACTATTGTCAGTATCATATTGTTATTATTCCGCCTATTATGTCTAATTATTACAAAATTAAAACTAACAAAGGAGATAATAAAGGAATAGCAATCTATAATATTTTGATTCTACTAAATATCATAAAAATACCAGGAAATTATAATCAGCTAAATCCTGGCGGCGAAGCTAAAACATAATCATGTGCTAGTTGTTAATACTTTTGATTTGTTAGATATCATCTGGAATTTCTAAATTACCTACGGTTTTAGAATAATGTAATAATTTTGATAAACTTTCACCAATTTTTGATATATCATAAGGTTTACTTATATATATATTATTTAATTTTTCACTAATTATAGGAAGGTTTTTATTGATTTCATCATTTTCTAAGAATTGCTTTTGGATTTTGCTTTCTGTATTATCTTTGATAGTATTCAACCATTCGTCTAGTTTATTGATTATTTCTTTGGTATTAGTCCGTTTATTTGGATCTGAATTAATACACTGATTTGCTAATTCGACGTAACATTCTGGAGTTCCAGGTGCAAATTCTGGTCTTAATCCATTACAAATCATAACTGCGAGATCATAATCAAATTCATAATTATTATAAGGTCTTCGCCCATTTGTCATCTCAACCATGATAATTCCGAACGAATAAATATCTGCTGCTTGTGTATATGGTTGTTTTTGAAAAAGTTCTGGCGCAATATAAGGTAGCACTCCGTGAATACGTTCTTCTTTTTCTTTTTCATCAAGCGGCTTTGATAAACCTAAGTCGGTAATATATGCTTCATAATCTTCTTTCAACAAAATATTCCCAGGATGTAAATCTCGATGTAAATATCTTTTAGAATGAATACGGTCAAGGCTAGATATAATATCGTTGAGTATTTTTAATTTGATTTCCCATTTAAATCTAAAGATATTGGCAAGGTTTTTACTTAATGAACCATATTTTGCATAACTAAGTACCAAAATATAGTCATTCGTTTTTCTATCTCTTGATATTCCTAAATATTGGTCCAAACTATGACAAGCTTTTAACTAAATAAAATAAATGAAATAAATTATTATATTAAATAAAAATAAATATTAAGGTAATATTTAAAAAAATACCTCTTTTAAAAATGGATCTTTGTTTTCGTTGGAATCCTTTACAATTTTAATTGCTACCACTTCATATGATCCGTATCGATTTAAATATTCTGTTTTAAAAACAGTAGAAAATGCTCCTTTACCTATCTCTTCGATTTTTTCAAATTTGTCGTATGGTATCCAACTCAAATAATTTTTTTTTTTAGCAGTAAAGGTTTGTTCTGTGATAGCTGAATTTAAATACCATTCAAAAGCAATATCAATATTCTTTTCAACAACAACTCCTTCTTGATAAAATCTGCCGACATGATACATTCCGTCAGCATGTCCCATATCTGCAGCTTTTTTATAATATTCAAATGCTTTCTTTTCATCCTCTTCAATTCCTTTTCCATATTCATAACATTCCCCAAGGTTGCACATTCCTACAACATGACCCATATCTGCAGATTTTTGATAATATTCGAATGCTTTCTCCATGTCAAACTCAACTCCAGTTCCTGCTGCATAACAAGCTCCAACGTTATTTGTCCCAGTTGCAAATCCCATCTCTGCAGATTTTTGATAATGAATGAATGCTTTATTATAATCCTTTTTAACTCCAATTCCACGTTCGTATGAACATCCAACATTATATATTCCAATAACGTCACCCATCTCTGCCGACTTTTGATAATGAACGAAAGCCTCGTGTTCATTCTTTTCGACTCCAATTCCATAATAATAACAGGCACCAAGAGCAAATTCGTTCCCCATCTCTGCAGACTTTTGATAATATTCGAATGCCTTCTCTTTATCCCTTTCGACCCCAAATCCGTGATAATAACAATGAGCAACTTTAGATATTCCTTCAGCATCACCCGTTTTAGCAACTTTCAAAAATAATTCAAAAGCTTTCTTTTCATCTTTTTTAACACCGAAACCATTTTGATAATTGAAAGCAAGTTCACAAAGTTTTTGTGGTGTCAACCGATCCATATTGAAAATTTTTACAGAGACGAAAATTTTATAACTAATAAGTTAATTTAGGGTTCATTTTGAAGAGGAAAAATTAGTAAATCTTATAATAAACAAAATCGGAATTTTTGTATAGGACTTCTTATACGTATTTAGAAAAAAAATCACAAAATGGCTTAGTCTACGTATCACAAAATTATTTTTCAATTTTTTTTCGTACAGATAGTGATGCAGGAGAATTAATTCTTCAATGTAGTAGAATTGTGTAAATAAATTGACGATCATATACTGTACTATGCAAAGGTTACGTTTTTGATTTTTCCCTCCCGTGATTTTGACCAATCAAATTTCAAGATCAATTGTAAGAAACCACCTTCTGCGGCTAATTAAAAATGCTCCTCGTGAAATTTTACTAATAACAATGCTGTTTTATTCTTAGTAAGGGGACAACTTTGTTGATCGTCCAATAGATCAAAAAGATATTTTGGACCAATAAAATATTTTTATTTATAACCAGGCGCTTGAGTTGCTTAAAGGGAGTTTGAGGTAAGCGTATTATATCTGATATTGTATTATGCAGGACAAGGACCTCATGTTATGATTAGGCTTCATGGCTGCGATAGCAATGCAAGGACCTCATGTTGTGATTAGGCTCTATATCTGCTGCAAGCAATGCAAGAACCTCATGTTTGGTGATTGAGCCCCTTATAAAAAAAAATTTTTGTTTGGATTTTTATTGTAAAAATGCTCATTTTTTAAAATAATAATCTGAACAAAATCTGAATAGAATTTTGACTTTTTTTTTATGGGGTCTACAACTATAATAGCAGTACTGTATAAGGATCTCACGTTGTGATTAGGCTCCGTGGCTGCAGTAACAATGCAAGGACACCAGGTTGTGATTAGGCTCTATGGCTGCTATGTGCAGTGAAGAACCTCATGTTTGGTTATTAAGCTCCGCAACTACAAAAACAGTACAAGGACTTTATGATGTGATTAGGTCTGTGTAGGGATGGGTTCGGTCACAAACGGTCACAATTATTCGTAATCAATTTTCTAAATACTGTGATAACTTTTTATTTTTGAGCTTTTAATTAAAGTTGTTCAGAATTAAATTCTGTACATCCCATATTATAAACAGAAAGAACGATACCTTCTCTGTAAATCAGAATTTCAAAATTTGTCAGCATATAACCAGTCAATGACCGGTGGTCAATAACTGGGTATAAGTTAACAAATTTTGAGATTCTGGGTTCCAGAGAAGGTATCGTTCTTTCCACTTATAAGATGGGATGGATAGAAATTAATTCTGAACAACTTTAATGAAATCTCAAAAATAAAAAATTATCACAGTATTTAGAAAATTGACTATGAATAATTGTGACCGTTTGTGACCGAACCCATCCCTAGCTCCGTGTCTGCTGTAGCAATGCAAGAACTCATGTTGTGATTGGGCTCTATGGCAACTGCAGGCAGTGCAAGAGCCTCATGTTTGGTGATTATGCAAGGACCTCAAGTAATTAGGCTCTATGGCTATCGCAGGCAGTGCAAGAACCCCATGTTTCGTGATTACAATAGCAGTACAAGGACCTTATATTGTAATTAGGCTCTGTGGTTGCAATAGCAATGAACTCATGTTGTGATTAGGCTCTATGGCTTCCGCAGGCAGCGTAAGAACCTTATTTTTGGTGATTAAGCATCGCAGTGCAAGGACCTCACGTTGTGGTTAGGCTCCATAGCTGTGATAGCATAAATTAATCAAAATTCAACTAAATAGAAACTAACGATAACATTTCATACTATAGAGAAATTTTTTCTTCTGAATAATTTGTATATATTATTTGTATATATTTTTAAAAGTATTTTATTAATTAATT
>CAJVPU010001866.1:0-11774 GCA_910591775.1 Dentiscutata heterogama | reverse complement strand
ACAAGGAAATAATTTAGTACACTATAAATGAAAAATAAATATAAAAAGAAACTTAAAAAGAAATTAAGATACGTGCAGAGGCAATATTCTGAAGAACTAACAAAATGCCCAAATTCAGAAAAATTAGAACAGTGGAAATTTATTGAAGAACAGCTAAAAGAAAACATTAAATAGATTAAAGAAACCTACAAAAGTGGATTAAGTAAAATTAGAGAATTAATTAAATTAGCAAGGAAACACTAAATGGATATTAAAGAAAGACTACAAGCAAATCCAAACGACGTTACAAAAACTGACAAAAAAGAACGATATAAACTCATACTCTTATTTCTCTCATTTAAACTAATATATCGGAAAAGACACGGAAACTCTAATATCAATTGGTCAAAAGTTAGAGAATTAAGAAAGAGAATTAAGAAAGAAAGCTAAACGATATAAGTAGAGTAGCAGTCAAACACCACTAAAAGAAAAAGCTATTGAATTAATACAAGAATACCATCAAACAAGTATTTATACCATAGACATCAGGAATCGCTGTAAGCCTCTACCAACTAATACTTGAAGATTTAGCAGAAGAAAAAGAAGTATTAGCTAAAGAACAAAAACAATCACAATACGTGCAAGAATACAAATATTCAGTCCCTGAAGTGTGGCAAGAAAGAATTACAAAATTTGAACAATTCAACGAAGATAACGCAGAAGAACATAAAATACGAATAGAAGCAATAGAAGAATTATTATTGATAAACCCAGAAGAAGTAAAAAATAAACCAACAACGGGAACATAATTTCATATTCCATAACCCAATAATAGCAGGATCAGAATTACAATATCAATATTGTTCAACTTGTCAAAAATATAGAAATTACCCTGAAGACTTTAAACGAGAAAAACGAATAAACAGAACTTGTATAAACTGTAGAAACAAGAGAGCTAAAAAACCAGAATATCAGAAAGAATATCGAATTCAAAGAAGCAATAAAGAAGAAAATATTAGAAACCAACCTATACAGATAAAGTGCTCAAGGTGTAGAATTAAGAAACTAAAGGAAGTATTTGGAGAAAAACAAACAGGAATACTATATCGAACCTGCATCAAGTGCAGAACTAATAGTGCAAACTCAGGACATAATTCTAAACAATATCGAACAAATCTACAAATAACAAGAGAAAGACAAGCTATTATTGATCAAATCAATAAAGAAATATATGAAGCATCACAACAAGAATATCAAGAAGTGTACAAAGTACAGAACACCCAAGGGAACATATACTATTCCAAATAAATCAGGAAGCATAAGTAAAACTTGCGATAAATGTAAACTTAAATTGGAACAACGAAAACAACAAAGATCTGTAGAAATAATAAACAATAACGGAATATTTTCATATAACTATTTAATTAGTTGTATCATTTGCTCTAGAGAAAAACCTTTAGAAGAATTCGTTAAAGATCACAGAAAACTCAAATCTTGCCAAGAGTGCAGACTAAAGTACTATCGAAATTATACACCCTCAAAACCAATCTCAGAGACAAACAATAAAAAGAAACGTTGCCCCAAGTGCAAAAGATATCTTGCAAAGGAATACTTTGAAAAGAAAATTAAAAAGATTAATAGTATAATAGAATTACAACACTGCTACTAGTGTAATCAAACTGACCAAGACTACAGAAGACGAGTACAAACTGAAGCATACAAACTAAAGAAATCTAAAGATCTACAACAAGAAATAGAACAATCTAAAAAAGAACTTGAGTATATTGAAATAATAGAATATACCATTAAACAACTAAACGAAAATAGAACAATTACCAATAATTGAAGATCCAAAGTATGGAATACTTTGGAAATGTACAACTTGCAATAACTTTAACAATATAACAGAGTATAGAGAAATAATCAATGGGAATCAAGAAATATACTACGATACTTGCTTTACATGTAGAAACTTAGAATTAATAGCACAAGCATTAATCAATCACCTCAACCTGCCTATCTGACATATAGTTCAAACAGCAGTATTCAGATACCATCCTTCAAAAGGATATCAAATAGCATTATCACAAAGAAATAACCTTCTTAAAGTATTTTATGGAAACTACCAAGGAATGGGAAGAAAAGGTGATTTAGACGAATTAGGAAGACCATGTGAATCTGAAGAAGTCACAGCTATATGCGAAGCTTTAGAAGAATCAAATTTACTATTAGATAAGACGCAACTAATTAAAGTATGGACCGAGTTTAAAATAAGCTCACAAGAATGGGTAGCAGAAAAATACTGCACACCAGACAAAGCAACCCATAAAATATGAAGAACAGTATTTATTCACCCAGTAAATATTGAAACAACTTTGAAACAAACCAAACCCGAAAATGCATCAGAATGGAAATGGTATTCTTATGATGAAGCAATACAGTTACTATTGATACCAATGATCAAACAACTACTCGATTTTATTTTCAACGAAATACACAGATACTATGAAAATTGTGAAGAAAAAGAATATAGAAATCTAGAACAGGCATATACTAATACTGAACAAGCAAAATATTGCTTTGAAGAAATAGAAAGCCTTGTAGACGAAGAAGAAATTAGAGAACAAATACCAACCATGATGCATCAAGAATACTTAGCGCATCCAAAACAAGTAGAAACAACATTACGACAAGAAATACTCCAATTTGAAAAATACAAAAAACAATTGAAAAATGGGAAAAGTCAAATACAAAGTAAAATAAACCATATAAATAAGATATTAAACACATATTACAGCTACAAATATTTAGAACTATTTGATCCGCGAGACCGAATGAGTATTTCAAAGAAATTAAAAGGAAACCCAATATTAAAGAAAATCCATGATTACGGCCTAATAGACCTACTTAGGAATCAAAAATTTATATGCTCGATTGAGCATGATCCACGAGACTTCACCATGAAACGATTAAAACTAAGAAAGCCTAAAAATGGACAAAACTACGATTTACAAGAACAATCAATTGTAACAATAGAACAAATATTTGCCGTATATCCAAACGTACCACTTGTATAACAAAAATGGATAAATTAACCCATACAAGGAAATTCCCGGCAATGTTTGATCCGGACATGTAGCAAGCCCGGTTGATTATTTTAGAGCTTGTAATTGTCAAATGATTGTATCAAACGACTGACTCTAGGGGACTATATTTACATAATAAGTGGAAGTTCCCTAAGTCATTACGTTGATAAATCAACTAAGTAATCAAAACTATGTCAGCTATATTGATCATGGTTTTTTTTTGAAAAATTCTAATTAAATTTTGACTTGCATGTTTCTGTAAGGCGAATGCCCAAACTTAAAACAGCTTTTATTTTTAGATGTTTTATAATCAACTTGTGAAAGTTTCAAGGTAATTCCATAACGTAAGAAAAATATTCGTGTAACATAAATCTGCAATACATCAAATTCTATAGTTGGCTAACTCAGTTGATTTATCACCCCAATACCGATACGAAATCATACGATAAAATCACACAACCGATCAATTAATATACACTCGTGATCGATTCGCACGTTATTTCGGGACGCGTATGGTTTTAAAAATTTCAAATTAACGCCCAGTCCACTATTACGGCAAATACGGTACATTAAATTTGAATTTTACAAACATATGAAAATATTAAATTATATGAATTATCTTCGCTTTAAACGCCCCTTAGAAAATGATACTCAGATAGAGTAAATAATCCACACGAATGTTGTGTTGGTATTCCTTTTTTTTTTATTTTTTTTTTGTGAATGAGCTACTAATAATTATGTAGGGGTAAGATATTCACAGAACCAATCATAATGAATTAAATACCAGGGGAAAGAGTATTACCGTTACTTATTATTCAAATTAAACCGCGTGATTTGTAAGCAATTAAGCACATGCCAAAAAATATCTGGGCCACATAGTAAAAAATTATTTATTGCTTCTAGTGAACCACTAAGGTTTCATGCTCGACACTGTACAACGCAAATATTTACTTGCAGATTTATTGATTCAACATTACTCAGAAGTATGTGCATACAGAAGTGATCTTTGATTATCGATGACGTTTCTCATGAGATACAAGAAGAGTTCATTTCGGGTATTATAGCTATTCTATTATTATATTTCAACGTTTTATCCAATATGGATCAACGGTCGTTAAGGTTTTAGAAAGAGCAAATAAGTATCAACGAATATGATTGAATTTATACTATAGCGACTTGATTATTTTAGCTTTTCACTGAATAATCATCTATGATCAGCAATTTTTATCTATCACTATGCAGTACAGCAGTAAATCCTAAATTTTGATCAGATGCGGAACCCGAGTCATAAAATTTATCATTTATAGCCTAGAAATTACTAGATATAATTTAGGCGCCAAAAAATTGTCACCAGTTAATAAAAACATGATCACCAATCTATGACGTTTGTTACTATTTTCTTTTTGGAAGACTCATTAATAGTAAATAGTATTACAGTAGTATATATTATGATAATGTATTTTTGACTTCATCCCTGTCGTAGATCGATTTATTTGTTTCGTACCTGCACGAACGAAAATATATTTGGTTGTTGCAATTTATGCCATGTGATCGTTTATGGTGTTTGATGTGTTGTACATAATTAAAGCTCGTCACGCAGTGGTTCATTGCGTTTGAAATTTCGGTACATGCATAAACATTCAGAATTGTAATATAAATAAAATTATTAAAAACTTATGTAAATTATGTATTCGAAAGAAAGAAAAAAAAATGGTTAAAAGTCGTACCATCTACCGTATTTCATTCAGCACATTTTTGATTCTCGTCGATTTTATAATTTATTTCTTGCCAGTTTTTTTTGCATGTTCCTTGTCAAATATTTTTGTCCTGATCTTGTTCTTTCCTAATAATGTTATAAATCTTTATTATACACTTTTTGCAAATAGATATATTGGGCCAAATCTTAAATTAATATTCTTCGTACTTTCACCTATCCCAATATTATTATACTTTCCCACCGGGATCTTTGTTTCGTTTTGCTGCACGATTTGGATTACCCTTATTGTCCCAGTTAAAGAACATCTGAGTAAACCAAGTGAACCATATCATACGTTTTCACCGTTTGCAGCGATGGTTTATTATACTTATCAACGTCATAATGACCGTAATATTTCAAAAATAAATCAGGATGAGGACCAATGGGCAAATTCGGAAGAATCTCCCATCGTTCAACCTATCAGGTCTGCTTTAGACCTTTCTTCGTCAACATGGAATTACTGTAGTTCTCTCGTTCCTCAACATGTTCGTAGTATAACGAGTTATACTGGTCCAACTAGAGATTTAAGTTGGAGCAGTTTTATTCTTTTTCCAATGTTGATTTATCCAATATATTTTCTTATTACTATTCCTACAACAATAGTTACTTTTCTCTTACTATATCTTCCAATGGTCTGTAAATTTGAATATTTACTTTGGAGACGTAATATCGGAATTAATGCACGATACGACTTTACATCATTTATTACCACAGTAACTGGATCCATTCTTATACCAATACTTGTATTAATAGGGGATGCAGTGTTCTTCTGTGTAGTACTCTGTGCAAGTACTGGAGCTGTTTTTATGGTAATGTTTAGATCATTTGACGAAGGACTCGCATTTTGTAATAGAGTCGCAATGGGTGTACCAGAAACTTACCTAGAAATGATTTTAGAGGAATGAACTATTCTACTTATAGGATCTAATAATTAGAACATTTAAAAGTAATGCATGTTTTTGTAATTATAATAGTATTGTACATTTTCTATGCGAGTTATGTTTTAAATATATTGTGAATTAAAAGGAGAGTATTCATAGAATGGTGTATTCTCATTTATAGACTTCAAACTTAATACCTAACGTCACGCATATTTCATTTTTACACTGTCTTGTAAATGTAAAATATTTGATATTTGTTTGATAGCTATTTTTATTTCAATTGACTAACAATGAAATATATATTAGTCTTTCTATCATTCACTGATCATTATACCAATCAAATAAGTTAAGGGACGCGAAAGTTTTTAAAATTATTTTTAATGACATGAAATAAAGTGATGTAAAAAAATTGATTAATGCTTTTGTTCATAAGTTTAAAAGTGTTACTTTTGAAGATTTCTGTCGATGAGTTTCTTTTTCACTTTCACAACAATTATCTCTTAAAGTTTTATCATAAACTTTACACTATATTTACACTTTCGTTATATCATATCTATAAATATATGTACGTATTTATTTCAAAAATGTAAATTATTGGCCTTTTTCATAAAAATAATTTTTTTTTTTTTTTTTGAAGAATAGTATCAAATGGCTTCAGATGTAGAAGCAAAAGATTCCAAGTTACAGGAGGAACAAGATAAGAAAGTAGATCCTTCGCCAGCAGAAGAGCCTGAAATGACTCAAGAAGTACAAATTATGAACGATGATGATGCTAGTGATACTGTGGTACTTGATACTGTGATAATAAAACAACAAAGTTCTCGTCGATTTATTCTTTAATAACTCTTGCTACACACATACGTGTATACTTTCATAAATTCAGAACGAGGAAAAATCACCTACTACTCCCACGGAAAAAAGAAAACGTGAAGAGCAATCCACAAAAGACAAAGAAGTCGATGATGATGATGACGATGAAAATAAGTCTGACGAGTCTGTTGAACAACCGCCTACCAAAAGGACCCGAACATCAACTCGAAAAATGAGTTCAACCGTTTCTAAACGTAAGCAAACATCGACATCAGGTCAAAGTTCACCAAAGCGAGGTCGTGGTCGTAAACCTAGCATCAAATTCGAAGATGAAATCGAATCAGATGAACTTCGTTACGATCAGGATGATGATGATGATTGTAGGGTAGGTGACTCTGATTATGATGAAGTGGAAAAGAAATCATCCACGAAGAAAAAAGGTAAAGGTGGTCAATCTACGAAAAAGAAATCCGCTTGGAAAGTTGAAGAAGATAGTTATATGGTTGATTGTATTTTGGAAGAAATGCCTAGTCCTTCTTGGAAACGAATTGCTAAAGGCCTCCCAGGTCGTACTCCAAATTCATGTTTAGTTAGATGGAAAACATTACAGAAAAGATTGTATCAAAATTTATAAATGTGACTTGATTTTCATCTAGAATTTAACCTTAGTTTTATAATTTGGTTTATAATTTGTTTTATACAATCTTTTTGTTCGATATTTTCAATAATATGTTCTAAAATTATATAATCAACATTTTGTATTAATTATATCAAATATATAATGTTATGATAACATTTCTTATTATAAATTTGTTTTCTAGCATTTAGCCAATTATTTTAAAAGTATTGACAAACATATAAATCTTTTTAAAGTATAGACGCCAAAATATTCTCTTAAAATTTTTTTAGATGTTATTGATAATTGATAACGTGTCCAAATATTTTGTTTTGTGTATATTAATTTAGAAATAGTGTTCCGGCGGCCCAACGATTTATCGGATAGCTTTTTATTGGCTAAACTAATGTTTTTAGACTATAAAATTTCTCGGCAAAAATGGTACCGATATAACGGACACCTTTAGACCGGCACCAAGTTAAAGGACAAAATTGCAATGAACCAAATTTTTAATATATAAATAATTTATAATGTTTATAACGGATTAATAATAAAAAAAACCATATAAAGGGAATTTTTTTTCAGCCGGGATTTCCGTTATATAGATAGTTGGCTGTAATAAACTGTTTTAGCATAGTCTAATAGACTATTAGAAACCTAGACTTTTTAATCAACAGTTGGGTGATACACCAATTAAGTAAATCAGAGGTATACAGTAATATACATAACGATATATATATATTATTAAGAGTGAAACCTGCGTTATATTTTAGTGAAACCTGGTTTGATCATCACGTTAAGTTAGCTGACGTATAGCCAATATCAAAATTATACTAGACCAATTTTATATCGATATTATAGTATACGTATTTATACGCTATTAATCAGAATTAAGTTTATATATCGATATATTCTCCTATGACGAGTCAAATAATACTTAATCATGTGATTTTAATCACTAGATATTATAATTTTTATCGATATTATAGTATATTTATACATTATTAATCAGAATTAAGTTTATACCACATATATATGGGGAGTCAGTAGAAATGGGAGATAAATTTATCCCATTTCTACTGACTCCCCCCCATATATCGATATATTCTCCTATGACGAGTCAAATAATACTTAATCATGATCAAAAGCTATTTAAATGATGCCAAGAGAAGCCTGTAATTCACGTTTTTTTAATATTTCCAATACAGTATTTGCACATGCCCAGGGTGTAATTTTGAATTTCAGCCTAAAGAAGTTTTAATTCGGGCCATTAGTCAAAATAACACCCATGGGTGCTATTATGTACTAATATAGTAAAAACATTTTAAACCCAAGTAATCAAATTTTTAAAATTTTAATATTACTTGAACCATCTTGTTAAAACAATCTACATAAGTTACTTGATTTAAATAAGTTAACTATTTTTTATTTGTATTAAATAGTATATAAATTTAATGCCACATATTACTAATTACTGTAAAAGCAACCCCCAGATTTTGGAGCCAAAAATTTGACTACAGTTATTATGTTCTACTAATAAAATTGTACTTTAATAAAAGCAACTCCTTCATTTTTGCTTAAAAAAATTCTTATTTTTTTTGCAACATTTTGGTTGCTTTTATTTGGTAACATATGGTAATTAAGTTAAGGGCATTATTTTATGAGATCTATCATTATATTGACTCTAATTGACTAATCAAAATTGATCACATAATTAGCTTTTTTATTTTTTAAATTATTTTTAATTTTTTATTAAAGCACAAGTTTTTTTTTTATAAAGTTATATTTGAGTATGTGAGAGTAAAAACCTGGAACTGCATATAATGATTTACTATAATAAGTTACAGGTTTTTACTCTCACGCACTCATTTAAAAAACTTTGTACAACAAATATTATTGTGTAATAAATGTTGTGTAACAAAATAATATATTTAAAATAATATCAAAACCTATTTATTTGCTTTAGTTAAAGTATAGAATCTAAACCTATTTATCTATCTACTAGAGATAGCAAATGTTTTAAAATATTTAAATTTTTTAATAAAAAACAATAAAAATCAAAGAACTTAATTAGCTTCACATATTATAATATGCTTATATATTGTATTTTAAAAATTAACTAATTAAATTTAAAGATTAGTATAACACACAAATTAATTTTGTAAGCAACTCTTTCCATAGATCACTTTACCAAATTAGAAACAAGAAGAAAAAACTTTTCTGTGACATTTTCTCCAATATTTATTAACGTTCAACTTCTAAGTAAAATTACCCAGCACCCCAAGAACAACTTAAAAGAGGTGCAATTTTTGCCAAAAGACCTCTCTTAGATAAGCTACTAGCAATAAACACGCTAAATAGCAAAAAAACAGTTTTTCAACCCTCCCTCAAAAGCAGTCCTATGCACTCTCAGTTTTCAAATAACCAAAAACAAGCTACAGACAATACACTAAAAAAAAACAGTGAGAAGCTACAAGTTTTACACCTCGATAAACCTTTAAACCTCACCAAAAATATGGCTTCTGAAAGCTCCTCCTTTATTCATAATTATTTTTTCTGACTTGTGAAAACTGCATAACCTAAAAACACTGATATAGCTAGCTTACCCCAAGCCCAGGCACAGAACACACAAAAAATTTTTTAAATATCACTACCAAAGACTAGTCAAAACTCACATTTACTGTTAGCTTCTCCATCCCAGAGCATGCCAACATGTTTGTCTTCTTCGTTAATATTACCAAATCAGAAAAAATCCTAAACCTGACTAACTACCTATCTCAATGGATCTGTAATCACGAGGATCCCACCCAATCAGTCCTATTTAACCTTACAATACAAAAAAACAACACTGTAAACATTAGCACCAAATGTTCCAAATCTACACGTAGTAGTGACCTTATAACAATAATTAATTCCTATGAAAGCAACATGAAACCCTACACAAAAGCTAAGAGTAACGCAAACTTACCCAGGATTCTATACAACTATATTACAGACCTGGACTCAGATAATGAGTCAAACAAGAGCAATAATGAGCAAGCTTACACAGCAATTTTCACAAAGCTCAACTCCTCACAAGATCCTATTACAGAATATACAAACACTGACACAGGCACTAGTGACACTAATGTGGTACCACCTACAAACAAACCCCCTAACACCAATCCTCCAAACAGCTCCAACACTAATACTACCAAGATCACCACACCCAGACCTAGCACACCCATCTAACAAATCACACAACTGGTGCTCACTATACCTACCTCCAACTCTACCCCTACAGATGCTATATCTTACCTTAGCTCAACCTGCAAAAGGCCCAGAAATCTGGCCAATATTTCATCACTCAATGCAACTGCCAACAAAGCTACCAAGACCATAGTAGGTAGTACATCTACACTAGTTAGAATACAAGTAGACAGAGAGATAACTACAAAATCTACCTATAGCCAAATCACTCAAACCAACCTCAAACTTCTACTACCAATGCTCTAGAAGATGATATGGAATGGGCCTCAGAAGTATATCTTAAGATTACTACACCTATCAACACCCCCTTTGACACAAACCTCTGGTCATATGATGCAATTGCAAAAGCTCTCGAGATCCCAGAAGGCATCTACGACCTCATCAGCTACAAGCTAACTACTCACAATATGAAACATAAGCTACCAGAGGCAATTGCCCTTAAGTTCACTTACCAAGATACTAGATTCTTCACCACCTTTACATGTAACCCCAGGACCACCTCGGCACACCAAAAAGAATACACAAACCTCTTTAATACTGCTCTTACAATATACAAAAAAGACAACAAGATTACACTTACCAACACTACAACTCGCAACACTATCCACTCTATGCTCAAGAAGATGCTCATCTCACAATACCTCTCCAACATCAACTTCTCCAAAACAACACATAGACAAATCTACAAAGCCATTCAATACACAAGAGGATTCTTGCAAATCAAAAATACTAGTGAAGAAATCCCCAAAGAGATTAGAGCCCAAATTACTAAGGCCTTGAAAATAAGCTTATACCATTACCCAACACACCCGCACAAATCTCCAGTAAAATCCTGGAGATTCTGCTATTCAAACTCCCTATTACATAGCGATCACACACTAGAGCTATAGTAAATGCTCTAAGAAGAATCTTTAAATTCTCAGAACTTCCAGAGACATACTTTGCAAAACTTCCTCCACTTCCTCCCCACTACAATGACCTTATAGCCAGCCTGCGCCAACTATTTCCGATCTCTTACCGATTCTCTCTCCAACACCTAGCTGTATACAAAAGAAAACTTGCTGACATTTACACCATTACTAAAATCCTAGATACCTACTTCGACCTGCCACCTTCCAAAAAACCACTACCTACCACCTACCAAGATCTTAACCACAAAGTGCACAAGTTCTTTACATTCAACCAAGCCACCTCTACTATCCCACTTGCTGAAGTTGTTTCCTAGCTCAGAAAATACTACACCTTCAAGCTGCTCACCAATAACTTTTTCACCACCATACCTCTCCTCCCAAAGGATACAAGCAAGATTAAAACTACCTTCCTATTCAACTACCCTATTACTGAGGACACTGAGACAAGAGAGTTCATCAAACAAGTCTCTTCTTACTACTGAATCT